>JACSZP010003639.1:0-34263 GCA_016161895.1 Pinna nobilis | reverse complement strand
CCAACAAAATTGCTGTTTCCCTCGGACCCAGTCAACAATTGTATACTGTCAAGCATAAGAGGGTCATGAGAATGGCAAAGAAAAATGCATTTATCAGTAGGATAGCTAGTTAGACATAAATATGCTTAAACAAAAATGTAACACAAACAATTGAGGAGAGGTATATATATTCGCAATACCCTGTATCTTTATTACTATTACTTTAAAAGTTTTGCAATTTACTTAGGACAATTCTTTCAAAATGCTATATCACATATTTATAAAATCACAGAAGTTTCTTGGATAGATGAAAAATAAAATTAAACAAAACAATGTTGACCGAGTTTGCTGTATAGCCACTAGTAAACATATCATATTACTTGTCACGTGAAAATCCCTAAATATAGAAATAAACCCTGTAACCAAGGCGGGTTATTTTTTTATGCAAATATTCCGTCATTACATAATTGCTAACTCATCATTATTGCGTAAATCTTATATGAACCTTATTAAAGCAAGCAATATTATTAAAAAGTCATCATGTGATAAATACTATTGGAGAGAGAGAGAGAGAGAGAGAGAGAGAGAGAGAGAGAGAAAGAGATTACCCTGGCATAGTTAGCAGCAAGTTTGTACGTAATGCTATTAAAACATGTGTTGCATAACTTTAATTAGGGAATATTGAGTTTACATATTATGCGATAAGACAATTGTACATTTATAAAAACTTTGAGAATTTCTGGTTGGCCAGATTCTCCTTATCAGACTTGATATTAGACCAATACCGTGGCACATTTAAGGCCATTAGAAACAAATTCCTCAACACTATTTATATCAGTTCATCTCTAAATGTTGTTTAATGTTAGACTGATGCAATACTTAGTTATCATACATATTACAGTATCCAATGATTAGCCACTTCTAGTTCATCAGCATGGAGTTTAACCAATAAAGAAAAAGCCACATAATGAGGCGTTTGTGTCTGCATACTAAAACAAAAATAGAGGACGGAAATGGACAATTATTAGTGTAAGGCGGATATACGTTCATACCCACTAATAAACTTTATATCACATCAATAGAATGAATGACATAACACACAATTTTTTTATTCACTTTTATTCAGAACTGTATCATAGTTGAATCCAGAACATTCTCTCGCTACCGCGGTGTAAAAAAACGATTCACAAAATTTTGTGAATGAGTTCTAATTAGTTGCTAGTACACTGCATAGCGAACCTTATCTTCTTTTAAAAGATATGATGCATCATTATATACTTAACAATACCATTTACATACATGTTCCTTTTATTAACTTATTCATGAGAGAGAGAGAGAGAGAGAGAGAGAGAGAGAGAGAGAGAGACTAAGATATCGCATACTCTGTGTGAATAAACATGCAAAGATAAAGCGTTGAACATTTATTACAAATAAATAGACATATTAAATGAACATTAATGCGATTAACCGTTACAAAATGAAACTTTACACTTTGACATTAATTTTTCTGTTACATCAAATTTCCAAAACAAACAGTATCGGGGTAATGTTCTTTGATATTGATATCCAATGCAATTTTTAGGACACTTTCTGAAATGGCAGCATCTGTTAAAGTCTTCCATCGTAATATGTAAAAATATCGTCTTTCTTTGACTTAGAAAAACGGGTAGTTCTCCATTTGTTTTTAAATACATATATTAACTTAAGTGTAATTATTTTCTTCAATGCCCAAGTCATATTTGAAAGTAAATCGTTGCTTGATGGAATATATGCTGTCAATCATATATGCTGTTGAATTAAGTATTGTTATATTATAAGTTGATTTTATGAACATAGTGCAAAATTTTCATGCTACTGATCAAGAACTAGTATAAAAACCAACGGTTTCGGCGACTTTTATATATGTCGATAGCAAAGTTTCCCCTTTATAATATAATACATTATTATTACGAATTCATAGTACCGACTATCATTTTATATTTCGTAATAAAAGTAAATGCGGGACTTTCATTTCATAACAAACGTACACCCACTCAAACACACCTTTGCGTATATTCTCCTTTTCTTTCTATCTCTTGTCTATTTGATGCTTGATTTGCTGAAGAAACATTAATGGCGTGCATAAACTTTGAGTTTTTAGATATTACATAAATTTTTCATTTGCATTTATTTATTTATCGTTATGGTCTCCAGCTTGGATGCCTAAAAATATACCTCTCCTCCTTTATGTCAGAATATTTACATACTGATGTCCTTGGATAAAAATGATATAAATAAGCAGGGCCCTGTCATGAATCTGGTGCGAGTTACCGGGAAAAATATGCATCTGTTAACGAGTTTATCGCAGCCTACGTAACAACGACCGTGAACTATGAATTAATTTGACGTTAAGCGAATCGAAAATAAACGTTATGTATAAAATGATCAATATAAATTTATACTATAGTGACAGCCTATACTATTGGATATCTTTCTTTCTGTCTGTTTCTTTCGTTTTCTTTAATAGCCATATTCCGCTCTCGTCCGCATATGACGTCAAAGATGACGGGTTTTGTGTAATAGAAATAATCTGACAGATCAATAGATACAGAAGTGCTTTGAGGATAGTTAATTGATACTACAGTGTCTATTCAAGCTTTTCACAAAAAATTCCGCCTTTCAGATTTTTTTTAAATTCCATTATTCTAATTACGTTTTCACCGCTAGACATTTCAAGTTTGAGAAAGGTATGTTATCTCTACTCGGGTAAATATATGCCAGGACCACTATGTCAATGATAAAAACAGGTCGTCGTCAGGGACTGAAAGAGTGTCCAGTGTGCCGTAAACTACAAACATAATTTATTTTTCATTTCATTTACCTTTTAAAAACTTGTTTATTTCGCAATACAATTGACAATTTTGATCAGATATGAGCTTATGGCACGTGTCACGAGAAATATTACCTAATTTTAAATTAACTCAACCATTTAATCTAGATTTAGTACAGGTTCAATCTATAACGTACTCAGCATGTTCAATTTATCACTATTTAGGTGATACACGTCCTCCATAAAATTGTTAATTCATTATCAGTGCTCGAATAAAAAAATTGAAATCTGTCTTATAATTTGAAAATTACCCTAAATCGCACGATTTATGGAATAAGATCCATCACAGATTAATCTTGTGCGGTCTGTATCTATTAGAACTGCGCCAATAAATATTTTTAACCACATAATTTTTGTGTTTTGTTGTTCATTAATGTCGCAGTCAAGAATTATTCACTTATATAGAGCAAATGACAAATACCAAAGGAGGACTCCCAATATGGCCAATGCTTGTTACACATCTTTGATACGGGATCCTGGTTTTAACTAATTCATTGCCTGAGACTGTAGCCTTATAATGGCATAGCATCTAAGACTGGAACGTTGAACTGTCAAATCCACCGAGACTTAAACTTTGAACAATTACATTCCCTAAGACTTGGACGTTGAGTTGTCACATCCCCAAAAACTGGAAAGTTGAACTTTTACACCCATTGAGACTGGACCGTTATACTGTCACATTCCATGAGACTTGAATCTTTGACTACCACATTCCCCGAGACTTGAACTTTTGACTGCCACATCCCCTGAGACGTGTCCCTTTTACTACCACATCCCCTGAGACTTGTCCCTATGACTGCCATATCACCTGAGACTTGCCCATCGAACTACTAAATTCCCTAAGACTTAGTCGCTGAGGTCAAATCTTCGAAAACTGGAATGTTGAACTTTAACACCCATTGAGACTGGAACGTTGTACTTTTACGTTCCATCATGAGACTTGAATTTTTGACCACCACATTCCCCGAGACTTGAACCTTTGACTGCCACATCCCCTGAGACTTGTACTTTTCACTACCACAACCCCTGAGATTTGTCCCCATGACTGCCATATCACCAAAGACTTGTCCCTTGGACTGTCGGATTTCTTAAGACTCGAACCTTGAAAAGTCACATCACTTGAGACTTGTGTCTTGGCCAGTCATATCCCCTGAGACTTGTCCCTTTGACTACCACATCCCCTGGCAATTGTCCGTATGATTTCTATATCACCTGAGACTTGTTTCTTGGGCCGTCATATTTCTTTAGACTCGAACCTTTGACTGCCATATCACGTGGGACTTGTGCCTTGGGCTGTCATATCCCCTGAGACTTGTCCCTTTGACTGCCATATCAACTAGGACTTTTTCCTGTGACTGTCACATTCTCTGATACTTGTCCCTTTTACTATCATATCCCCTAAGACTTGTACCTTTGACTATCACATTTCTTAATACTCGAGCCTAGGACTGTCATATCACTTGAGGCCTTTGTCTTGGACAGTCACATTCCCTGAGATTTGTCTTTTTTACTACCACATCTCCTAAGATTTGCCGCTTTGACTATTTGATTTCCTTAGACTCGAACCGTTGACTGTCACATCACTTGAGATTTGTTTTTTTACTACCACATCCCCTGAGATGTGTCTCTATGACTACCATATTACCTGAGATTTGTCCCTTGGTTTATCACATTTCTTTAGACTCGAACATTGGACTGTCACATCACTTAAGACTTGTGCCTTGGACTGTCACATCACTTAAGACTTATGTCTTGGACTGTCACATCACTTGAGACTTGTGTCTAGGTCTATCATATCCCCTTAAACTCGAACCTTGGACGTCCTGAAGGGCACTTTCCCGCCGACCCACAAAGGCGTCCGTAACTGTCATGAAAATGTACGAGCCTACAATACACAATTTGAAAGAAAAAAGATAACAAAACAAACAACAAATATGAGAAAAGTATTTAGTACATTTGAACCTAAGAACATGGCGATGTTAGGTATCAAGAAAAAGTTTTTTTAAATTCCATTCAACAACAATCGCTTTTCACATTCGCTCCTTATTCGTGACCAGTTTTAACTTACACAATCATCAAGATGCTTCATCCTTGAATTTGATCTGCATGAAAAAATACTCCAGCTTGTTTATTTATTTTGCGAATAAACTTTGTTGGTATCAAATACTCGAATAACCAGAATTAAATATCTTTACGAGTGAACAGCTGTGTTAGTATCAAATACTAATTTGCATTTGCGACGGTTGTGGCATGCCGACAGGAAACACTGGCTACCTCCGGTTACCTGTTCCCATACCGTTACGGATTTGCATTTGTTTTCCACGTTGAGACCGTTATTATCCATTAGCCGTGTCTTGTTTTAGGACTCAGATTTTCAAATATCCTTCGGTACTTCTTCAATTTTAAATCAAATACTAGAATAACCAGAATTAAATATCCTAACGAGTGAAGTTTGTTGGTATGAAATACTAAATGTACAATAATAAGAATTAAATACATGTAACTTTACCATTTAAGAGAAAGGTTTCTTTGACAGCTTTACCCATATAGCTAACGGACAGTACATTCAATCATTATAAAAGCCAATTCGATCACTGAAAGTGAAGCTCAAAAAATAACCAGGGTCCCGTGACATTTGTAACACAAATGAGAGTACAATAATTTGATAATATGGGGTTTGCATTTTAACGTTTTATTGTTTGCTACCGTCTTTGTAATCTGTGTTAGTACAATATACATGTACTAGTTTAACACAATGCAAATAAAAGTGGAACGTTCCTCTTAGGTCTTTAAATAATTCCAGCAAAATTAAGATAAATCGATGATCTTGCTAGCTAATTTTTGTTTTGTATTCAATTTCTTCTGAGTTTGTGATAAAATCTTGCCACTGATCACACCATTGAACCGAATATTAATTGTTAAGCCATACCAAAAAAGAGCAATATGCACGTATAAAGATTGCATTATATAGCAGGATAACTAACTGAAAAGATTGACGAAGAAATGGATTTACCTAACAGAATGTTAGATGTTGACATACGGCCTTGCACTCTCTAACGAAATGTATCAGACATTTCACGTAACATCTCCTCCAAGATTAGCGCTTTCGCTGAACTTGCTCCCGGAAAAATGTTAAAGAGTTCGCCATGTTAATAGGGAAAGTGACTCCTTCCAGACGTCATATTCCATTCTGGAATGGAATTCCATTTTTTCCCACTTGGGATTATTACTATTCTTAACATGTCGTTTTCTGCAGCACTTTGATTTTCAAATATTCCTCAGCACTTCTCCGGGGGGCCTACGTGGCCGAGTGCTTAGCATGTACGACTGCGAATCGAAAGATCCAGGTTCGAGTCGCGTAGCGCCACTCCGCGGTTGACCGCCCCTGTCTTTCGGATGAGACAGTAAAAGTCGAGGTCTGGTGTCACAGTAGGCGTTGGCATGTTAAAGAACTATCCCTGCTCTACAGCCAGCAGTGCCGAGCATAGGCAAAATTGTAGCCCTTCACCGGCACACGGTGACGTCTCCATATGAGTGAAATATTCTCGAGTGGGACGTTTAACGATAATACCATACCATCAGCACTTCTCCATATATACATCATAAACAAGACGTTGTCGTAATATCTGTAAGTAAAACTTAGGTGCTACTTGTATCTCTAATTTGGAGAGCAGATTATTTATAAATTCTACTAAATTAAATGGTAAGGAGAAACGAACAAATCCGTAATTCCTATGAGGATTACAAAAAAAGCAACCCCCAAAAAAACCCCGGATAACTAAATATACCAGACGTGGGATCTAGTGCCTAGCAGAAGTAAGCATCCCTTCTCGACCGATCACACTTGCTCTGAGCCCTATATTTTGATCAACATACAGAGTGTTCGTTATTGAAAATCAGAATGTGACCAAACATTAAAAAGCCCAATAGAAGATGTATTTGCAAAATTGATTGTTATAATAATCATAGAATTTGCAAAATGCTAAGTTTAAACGAGACTGTTGGATGTCCAGTAACATCAAGAGTTTTACCAATGTGCCAATACAGAAAATATATGTCAGCCAGGAGAGGGGCACAATTGGCACCCAATTGAATGCCGGCAATTTCCTGCAAAAACCAAAAACGCCATCATCTCCATATATCTGTTGCAGTTGTACTTGCTTGATGAATCAGTGCGACTTCTTAAATCGTGCTTCTTTATAATTTACAGTGGAATATTCTTATCTTTAATTTCCGTTTTTGTATACGATGGAGCTTCGTACAAAATAAATGTGAGGCCTCAGTGGCCGAATGCTTAGAGCATTACGCATTTAACCACTAAGTCTCTCACCTCTTGTTAGCACGATTTTAGCTCCCTGGAACCTAAACTGATTATGTGAGAAAGTTTGTCAGTTTACTTGCGGATGGCCGATGGTCTCTCCCCGGGTATAATTGTAACCGAGCTCTCTCTTCCATCAATAAAAACTGGCCACCACCATATGACTGAAAGATTGTCGAGTGTGGCGGAAAGCAAAAGGGAAAAGAAAAACAAATGAATGGAAATTTATGAATCTGCTTTTAAGCTTCTGATTAGAAATTCAAATTTTCTTGTGCTAACCCTGGCAGAAGAAAAACCCATTCGTAGATTCACGTTTTAATGTTTTGCTTACTGTCAACATAAATAACGGGAAATCAACTAGCAAGCTGAACGACATACATGGGGGGTTATATCGCTTTTTAGCCTGGATACGGATTTTTTAATTCGCAGTTGATCATATATACTACGACATGGTCTATTGTGATAATTCTTTTAACAGAGGGAAACTACTGACTAAACGTTTTCTGTCAGAATGATATTAAAGGCACGTTTAACCTAAATTTCGCTAATTTTACGGTCGCTATAATGATCTTGTTTGCAAAACCAATGTTTCAATAAAAGGAATGTTGAATTACTTGTTCGATTATTACTCGCGGCAGGTGTGACTAGCCAGAAGGGATAGCTCACTCCTCCTTGGCGCCTGATCCCACCTCATGTCCAGTATTCATCAGTTTTGTATATTGTCTCATGATCTGATTCTTCCGTCGATTGATAATTTTGGTATCTGCAAGTTTCATATACATGTACTTTGAATCATCCAAGTCCCTTCTCTCTTACACCTATGTATTCCTCACAATATATCAGTTAAGATAATAACTTTGCATATATCAAAACTCTATCTCTTCAATAGAATGAATTTGATATTTTGCAATCACCATCACTTTCTGTATTTCGAAGCATTAAAACATAAAATATATTGTCTCTTTTCTAGTTCAGGTTTTTTTTTGGGTGAAGACCTCCGATTAAAGTTTATCTGTTGGACCGTGTTTAAAAATTCGTCCCAGTAAAAAGACCTTCGTGGTACTACTTTTGTTAACCTCTTTGACCGTTCACTCGAAATGTCAACTAATTTCAGTTCTGATCTATATACTTTGTACATTGTGTTATGGTAAATAAATTTCTTCAGATGGTATTTTTTTAATCTTTTCGATCATCATCTTTATGGCATAGAAGATCAAGATGATAAAAGGTTCATCGTTTCGGTAACCCATGTATAAGATTGTATCTACATCTCTGCCCAAGGGTTAAGTAATAAGTAATGGTTATGCAAACATTATAGTTGTAAATCATTATTTTAGTTAACCTGTCGGTCATTAAAGTCACTTATGTGACTTATAACAATCCTATCTCGTCCTCAATACATTTGCATGGTGCTTAACCTTTCCCTAATTTCTAAATCTTTTTAGAAATCAGACAGTCAATTCTGCTAAAATTGGTGAGGGTTCAACATTAGGTGATTGGATATAAAATTCGTTGATACCCTCACCCGTTGTCCAAAAACAGAGTACATCCTATAACAAAATATTTTGAAATTTGGCTGACGTAACACAATCAAATTGAAGTGTCTACAACATCATAGTGAGACATAGATTGACTTTTATTCAAAAGTTTAGTACTCCCGTCACCAGAAGAGGTGATTCATATGAAAGGATAAATATTGCAATCAATATAAGTATTGTCAAAATGACACAAAAAGGAAGGTAACGAACAGTGATCGATCTCATGATTCTTATAAAGAAAACAAACATAAAGAGTTGGACAACCACGGACACTTGGACATACCAGATGTGGGATCAGGGACCAAAGAGGAGTAAGAAATCCCTGCCCGTTGACCGATCACACCCGCCGTGAGCCCTATGTCTTGAACAGGTAGTCGGAGTAATCCGCAGTCAAAATCAGTATGTAAAGTACAGTCAAACAACCGGTATGAAACACGTCAGACTTGCATTCGACCAAACTGGAGCCTGGTTAATCCGAACACCCCCAGTCAAAACATCCGGATTAATGAGGTACCTTGTATACCTTTTATATTGGCAAATGCAATTTAACAATTCTGTTTCTAGTCACAACCGTCCGGAAGGTGAAGCATCCGGATGATTGGCCCCGGATTAATGAGGTTCGACTGTATATATATNNTGTGTGTGTGTGTGTGTGTGACACTTTTACGTTAATACGTAATTATAACATAGATATCCGCGGGACGTTACAGATACGACAAGATATCTGTGACGTTTGAGTCATAGCAAAAATATCCTTATTGCTTTAGAAAGACGGCACAGATATCCCCTTGTCCTTTTAGTGGTGACTTAGATATCCCTATGATACTGTTGTAAATGATAGCATGTAAGTGATAGCATAGGCATTTTTGTGGCGCTAGGGTGACAAACAAATCTCTGGGACGTTAAATTGATAACAGAAATATATCGATGAATTATTTCTGTGACATTATTGTAATATTATAGACATTCCTGTAACGTTATTGTGATTACATACAGTCGAACCTGCCTTAGCAACCCACTCAATTAAAGGAAATCTGTCTTATGTGACCTAAATAGATAGTTCCATTAATGTTTTTACTACATAAATCACTTGCATTAGAGACCACCTGTCATTTGTGACCCGTTTTACTCCTTCCCTTGGACGGTTTCTTAAAACAGGTTCGACTGTAGTTACAATGTTATGGCGATACCTCATTGCTGCATACCTTATTGGGACGTCTATCAGATGGTTTAATGATGCAATTTAAACTAAGAACTGCTTAATACGTAGATTATGGCAAGAGAGATAACTCGAACAACTTCTCGCTTTTAACTTAAATTTCAACATCTTATTGTCGTTCTTTAAGGTGTACCAGCAATAAAGAGTATGTTTTGATAGACTGGCTAGAAAAATTCTTTTCTAAAAAGCTCAATCAATTTGAGGTAGCTATACTATACATTTAACAAGACCCAGTCCGGCTCATAAGTTCAAGTCAAATTGCTTTATTCTACCTCCCTCAAATACAGAAATGTCTTTTTCAGCATTTTGTATTGCAAGTATAACAAACACATCAAAATCATATATATTTGATGTCAAATTAACATGCAATATTACCTTTTCACAAGGTTCTGTAGAGCTGCTTTGCTGACTTTCCACATTCATTTTCTGAATTTTTTGTGGGTCTGATTCTGATTCTGATTCTGGCTTTTCTTTTTCCAAAATTCGTTTCTGGGTTTGTACCCAAATCTTTTCCCGTTTTTTGACGGATATTCTCTACCAACATTCTCAAGTTGTCTTACTTCTTTTAGGGACTTCGACAAATCATCCCCAAACAAGAAAGATGTGATAGGAATATTACTATCACAAAGCCCCGAATGATCACTCTTAAGGACAGGCCGAAGAAGTTCACGCCGTTGCATGGACATTGCCGTGTTAGCGTGGCCTAAAAGATAAATAGCATCTAAGCAATTTCTAATTTCACTGCTGTGTTTCTCACTTTCTCTGCTCAGTAAGCTCAATAGCACACGCACTTTTTGTGACAGCGCTCTGAATATTCATTATCCTCAAGTCACGCTTTTTCGTGAAATTTTGTTTTTGCATTTGTCGCCAAATCTCTTTGTTTACTTTTGGCACAATTACTTTATCGCAATTTCTCGGTCTCTTGTACATTTCCTTCTTTTTCTTTACTGCATCTATAGGCAGTTGTTTGGAAAATGCCTTATTCGTAATGTTAGCCAGTTTTTCTGATACATCCTGGCCAACATTATCATCATCCTCAAGTAAGGACTCCATTTCAGTAAAAAGTGAGTCCTCCTTTGAGAGAGAAGGATCATCTCTTGTCTTAGATTCTAAGTTTGATGAGTTCAGTAAACTCATTATTTCATCAGAATCGTAATCCTGATCACTAACACTCTCCCCCTCCTCCATTTCCTCCGCAGTGCGTTTGATGGAGGCAGAAGAGTGGGGCTGATCATCAGCCTTTTAAGGCTTTGTTGCTGCAGCAAGAGTTGAAAATGCTGCCCCCATGGAATTGATGCCAGTGACAACACAATCCAAAACCGAATTAAATATCCAAACGCGCAACTGATAAGAACAGATTAATAAACATCCACACTGAAGCACAGTCAATAGCGCACTGAGGTCAGATCAGCTTGCGCTATCTCATGTGGTTCCGTAATGACCTTGACAGTGATGAAGTAGAATAATAAATGTATCATTTACCAACTAATCATAAACGAGACATAACAAAATTGATACATTGAAATTTGAAAAAAAATATATATCGAATGCAATCATTTTAACCGGGAAGTTCGCGTCTAATTTGATTTTATGATCTGACCCTGTGAACAGTATGTTCTAGCTCAAATGTCAAGTAAGTGTCATAATGGTATATAAACAAAACATTTAAGTACAGCACATTAACTGTACATGATACTAAACATGTTTACAATTTGGTCTATAGGTGCATGCTATTATGTAGGCTATAGACACATTTGAATTGTTGACAAATTAACAGCAAGCTAATTAATTGAATGTCAGATTTATGATTTGACAGAGTACTCTGTTTAAAGATTACAAAACAGTGTATTCATACTACGTACAAACATATGAAATGGTCCGATAATATGCATACAATCATTTTGTGAGTAACAATAATGCCAGTACGTATCACATGGTTGTATTAACGTGTTAGGTTATTATTTTGGACGAAAAAACAACAGGCGGTGAAACTAAGTAATAACTAGTCGACCTCTTTTCTTTTAATCAAATATCACCTGATGTGTGTGTTTTTATTATGCGCGAAGCCACGTATTGACAATTGTAAGACTTGTAATGTTTAACAAATGAAGAGATAACGACAGATCTGGCGTAACCATCCGCCCATGCGACAGTACAAAAATCTGGCCCGGACTTCTACAAAGTCAGAGATAGAAACAGGTGTCAAGGGGCAGTAAACACAATCCGTGGCTGGTCACATTACATTGAGTTCTTAATTAGATTCAAATGAATCAGGTATCGAAACCACCTAAGATTCAACTAACATTACCTAACAAGTGACTCAACATTTCATTTAGCGAAAAGATGATAATATTTGTATTTCATAAATGCAGAAATGTAATTCCTACCTATCCGCCCATAATAAGAGTATGATTTCTGTCAAAACATAAAAAAATATTATTAGGCAAAAAAAAAAAAACGACTTTCAAATATATCTGATGTATATGTCTGTATATCTGTCTGATGTATGTATCTGATAGAAAGAATCATAATTTCTCATCCATATCAAGGCAACTTGAGATTTTATTTCATCGTACAAATAGTGTCGATTCGACAAATATATCGTTTGATTTAACAAAGGAAAAAGACATATCAAGGCAATAATTTCATGAAATGAAATAAAGATATCTGTAATCTGAATAAGCATATATGTTTATATTACATTGGGATTATAGACTGAATTATTTCAATACAAGCAATCAATACAGAGTCCCCGACGCAGTAGGGTAGCTAAGTTCTCTGCGGATCTGAGAAGTTAAGACAATCCATGCATACACTGTTGCTTTACTCCTTTTTGTTGCGTTACTAGTTCATATGTATATCGTCTAATTAAAATAAGTCTTTCTGTTCCTTTCTCCGTCTGATGCCTTGTTGCACAGGTTAAATACGGTTGGTTTGAGGTTATCCGACGGATTTTCAGCGTTTTGTTGTTGCATGGATCCATATTGTTGAAACAGTATCTAGTCTGCTGGTACTTCTATTTCAAAGTTGTAGACAAATAGAGTTTTGATTGGTTGGTTGTAATGTTGTTGACGTCCCACTCAAGAATATTCCACTTATATGGAGACAACACATGGTCTTTGAGCATGGAGGGATCTATAACGTGCCTATACCTGCTGTGACGCGGGGCATCTGTTGCCTGAGTCTCCCGAAGGGCCAGAAAAGCCAGCAGAGTCTACAGCACGGATTCAAACTTAACACCTCACTATCAGAAAACGAACCTGCTAAACAGAACCATTGCGGTCCTCTCGTTTATTACCATTCTAAAAAGAAAAGAAAAGAAAACCTGAAATGATCTATAGTATATCTCAAAAGTTCCGTAGCGATACTGTGTATGGTTGCACACATTTAAGTGGTCAGCCCCTCATTAAAAAGTTCTAACATTTTTTATAGTCTGAGTTACTGAAGTATAACACCGATGATTACCTAAGTGCGCTATAAAATACCCAAAACTAAAATGATACGGCACTCAGATTAGATCTTAAGTAGGATCATCATATACCCCTGTATCAACTAGAGCCATTAAAACTAAGACCAGCCGTCTAAGAACAAAACGCTTTTATTGAGATAAAAATTTATCTCTTTTATTTCTGAAATAATGATAGCACTACCTCGAAAACAGATTAAATGAAATATAATATTCAATCTGCGAAAGGCGTATTGGATGTAGGTAATAAAAACTTATTTGTACGTGAATACAAGTTTTCAATAGATACAATGACTCAGCGAACATATATTAAGGAATGAAGTGATATGTATGGTGTGGTCGTTAGTTTTGACTGAAATAAGCCAATTCTTGAAAATTCCAATTTAAATCTCTGAAATTTCTCAATTTCTCGAAGTGTATACGCGTTTTTTCCTAAATAAATTCAGCAAATTTAGCCTCAATCATTAGACTTGTCAATCTTTCAATTCCTCGAATAAATGTTGCGGTTCAAATATTGAAAATTCTATAGTTTGTGATCGATTGTTCGAAGTGCGATATTTCGACAGAAAATACAGGGTGTTATTTGGTAGTCAATGCGACGACGGACAAAAGAAAATGAATTAATCACAAGAAGCCCAAGGGACCTTAACGGTCACCTGAGTAATAATTTATGTTGAAATTGGCCCACTGGTTCTTGAAATGAAGCCTAAAATATGAAATCTTATAGTAACCATATGGGAAATGTTTAACCCCAGGGAAAGGCCAAAATGACCCCAGGGCCTTCTCTTGAACAAACCTGAATCTACACCTCAAAAGGATGCTAATTTCAGATATCAGCTTATTTTGCCTTGTACTTTCAGAGAAGATTTGCAACATTTGACCCCTTTTTTAGCCCTAGAGCGGGCCATTTTTGGACCCAAGGGGATGGTTTGAACAAACTTGAGTCTGCATCACCTAATGCTCATCCCTGGCAAATTTGGTTGAAAAAAAAACTTAAAAAGTTCAAAATGCCTCAGCCAGTCAGAGGCCATCTTTGATTTCGCATGGCCCCGAAAAGTAACAACACATGTGTGACCGTCTGCTGAACATCAGTACAAAGTTATGGCATGAGCCATTCAATGGTTCTTGAGAAGATGTTCAAAATGTCTCAGTTAATCAGGGTCATACCGGCCATCTTGGATTTCGCATGGCCCCGAAAAGTTACAATACTTGTGTGGGACCTTATGTAGAACATCCGTACCAAGTTTGACATAATCAATTCAATGGTTCTTGTGAAAAAGTTTAAAATGTCTCAGCCAATCAGAGGCCATGGCGGCCATCTTGGATTTCGCATGGCCCGAAAAGTAACAAAACTTGGGTAAAAGTTGTGTAGAACATCTGTACCAATTTTTGGCATGATCTTTTCAGTGATTCTGGGTAAGAAGTTTAAAATGTCTCGCCCAATCAGAGACCATGGCGGCCTTCTTGGATTTCGTATGTCCCCGAAAAGTAATAATACTTGTGTTGGACCTTGTGTAGAACATCTATACCATGTTCCGGCCTGATCCATTCAGTGATTCTTGAGAAGACGTTCAAAATGTCTACGCCAATCAGAGGCCATGGTGGCCATTGTAGATTTCACACGGCCTCGAAAAGTAACAACACTTGTGTGGCAACTTGTATAGAACATCTATACCAAGTTTGGACAGAATCCATTCAGTTGCTCTTGAGAAAAAGTTCAAAACGTCTTAGCCAATCACAGGCGATGGCGGCCATCTTGGATTTCGTATGGTCCCGAAAAGTAGCAACACTTGTGTGGTACCTTGTGTAGAGAATCTGTACCAAGTTTGAGAATGATCCATTCTTTGGTTCGTGAGAAGTTCAAAATGTGAAAACTTAACGGACGACGCACGACGACGGACAAAAAGCGATCGCAATAGGTCAACATGAGCAAAGCTCAGGTGACCTTAAAATACTCGCGCCTCATCATGTATAATTCGCTGACAAAATCTGTCAGTAAATCAGTCTTTTTGATTATCTGTATGTTTGTGTATGCATAAATTTGCTTCTTTCTATGCAAAAAGGCTTACGTATTTTCTTCCTTATTATGTAACGCGTATCGGAAACATTCAGTTTGCTAAATATGTATTTTCGAATTATGGAAATCGAACAAACACTGAACAATATAATAATAATATATATAATACAAAATACATGTATTTCTTTTTTGTTTATCAGTGCTTCAGAGGTCTTGATGTTTTAAGTATTCAACTATATACATGATGCATGTATATTTTGCTGTCTATTCGGACAAAAAATATATCGACTGTTACATTGCATAGAATTACCTGAAACCAGTACTCATCCCGGTCAGCCACGGTAGGTTTTCCCATCGAGTGGAAATGCTACTGTTTAATGTTTTATTCTTTTTCGAACTATGCTATTTTCAAAGAACATTGATGTTCCTTTCTCAGTTATGTTAATTGATAAATTATTTTAAAGCCTGCATTTGCAACACGTAGTTTATCAGTTGGCGAAGTTTAAAATTTGCGAGGTATTCACTCGTACCTGGTTGGGTTTTCATATGACGCGATATTGGTCAATTGGCTTCGTCACTTAAAATATAATGGGAAAATAAAAAGAAAAACACCAAGAGAAATTCTTAATTCAAAAAGTGACAGTCAGACAACCCCATGACCAAAACAAAAAGAGAAAATACCACAGTGATCTAATAACAACAGATAAAACTAAAAAAAAAAAAAATACAGTAACACGGAATCAATTTAAACCGCGGGTGAGTTCTGTCGTTCCGGAAGAGTAAGTAACTAGCCTAACCTGCCTTAGCGACCCAATGAATTAAAGGAAAACCTGTCTATGTGATCTACATGAGTGGTTCCCAAATTGGTATTTTCCCAAATAAATCACCTGAATTAAGAGACCACCTGACATATGTGACCCGTTTTGCACTTTCCCTTGGATGTTTCTTAAAAGAGGTTAGACTGTAGTGTTTTTCATTTAATGTCCTTTAATGTCATATTCGCCTATTTGTTTTGTCAATTAAAATATAATGAAAAAGCGAAGGAGCATTGAAATTAAAACATCCAAGGACAGACAACTCCATGACTAAATCACATGGTATGGTAGGTAGGTATTGTTTTTTATCGTCCCTTACTAAATCAGAAGGAGGCAATACTACAAATAGTAATCCACACATTAACACATAAAATGTGGAGTAATACGAACCCTACAAAACCGGCAATGAATTCAGGTGCTTCGTAAGAGGAAGCAATTATTGTTTCCATATAATTCATACTGATCTGTTTCTTTTGTCATCTAAAATATAACGAAAAAGAAAGATGCCTAAGTCCATTCAATATTCAAAAATCGAAGTACAAAAATTTTTGCCAAAACAAAAGGAACTAATAACACTAACAGTAGTCCACACAAAGCACATTAAACTTAGAAAGAAGTAGAAAAATATCCTGTCAATAACCTAGAATGAGTTCAAGTGCTCCTGATGAAGGTCATTGTGGCTACCGGAACACTTTGCTCTTGAGAACCTTAACAATTGGCAAGTGTAAGGTTTTTACTTTTTTCTCATTCCCAGGTCATATATTATCAATGGAGTTAGAGACATAGAGTTTCGACTACCCTTTTATACATTCGTAGTTTTGCTTTCTATATCGTAAATAATTAAGGTGTGAAATGTATACCTCGTTCAGAATACCAGCATTTATTTTCACTCGAAATATTTCAAACATTCAGATAGTCAGACCAGGTAACAGTTTTATTGACCTCCTCAAGTTGGTCGAAGGTCTTTAGTTTATTCAGTAAATTTAGTTGCTTTAGAAAAAAAAAACAACAACATAGATTTAATATATTTGACCGATCTTTATGAAAAATTAAGATTATTCCCTCAATAACTGTATGGGAAAACAGTGCTAGTCTGCGGGCCGGGGTGGGGTTGTGGTTTCAAACTCAGCAGAGGTCAGTCGCTTGGCCTGTTAATCGAATGTTATAGAAAAAATGGTATATTGCGTCATAGTAAGCGTTCAAACGTTAAAGATATCCCATTTTCAATTTGATCATATTTTACATTGCAGGGCACAGTCCAAAATCTATATTATAACACTGGCGTTCGATATTTATGTTTCAATTTGAATAAAAGATTCTGGAGTGGGACATTCATCAACAACAACAGCAACAACAAGAGTAAATACAAGAGGGAAAACAACAACGGCAAGAACAGCAACAGCAACGACAACAACTACAGTAACGACAGCGATAACAACAACGGCAATAACAAAAGTAAAAACAACAACGGCAACAACATATGTAAAACCCAATAGGGATAGCAACAACAGCAAGAGCAACAACAACAACGACAACAACTACAGTAGCAACAGCCACAACAACAACGACAATAATTACAGTAACTAAAAAAAGCGACAACAACATCAACTACAGCAACATTGATTTCCTTTTTCAGTTTTCTCCTGGTATATTTCTCCCATACTTTTTTCTACCTTTGAGTGCCGGATGAGTCAACTTTTTATCACAGCTTTTCGTATAGTTAAAGTATCTGTGGTGTAGTATATCATGAAACATAAATCAAATGAAAATGCCTTATTTATAGCATTTTATAGTCATATGACGATTTCGATTCAAATGGGGATATTTTTGATATACAATTACGCCATTATATCAACATTTGTCAAACTATAAAAAACGATACAAGTTATCATGATGAAGAGATGAAATTTTAAAACATTGTAAGACGTTATTGATATTCATATTTTAAAAAATCCGTCGTTTTAATCAGTTAGCAGATCATATATATTACATATTTTTTTGTCAAATAATGGAATTATATTCTAATACTGAACACTCGGGATTAAATTTCTGTCTGTTTATACTTATTCAAAACTTCGTTTACACGAAGTTATTTTCAAAACAAAACTATAATATCGTTTATATATTTCAACCTTTAAAGAAATTTTTAATTTCTTTATTTCTAGAAAATCAATTTTGAACCCCATTGCCATTTCTATACTGTTGGATGTTTGAAACGATTTTTCCCTGTGTATAGGTTTTCGCAACATTTAACAATTTTCGAAAAAAGTTGACTGTAGAAGATACCAAGGGGGGGGGGGGGGTCAATAATTTAAAAATCCAAAGGCAGGCGAAATCATGGCCAAACAAAAAAGAGACAACACAAAACAGCTATCAACACAAACAGACACGAAAGTTATATAGTGACGGCCAGTTTTAATTGGTGGGCGAAAGAACCAGACTAGAAATATACACTGGGAAAGACAAGCGACTGTCGGCATCTAATCCGGCTCTCATACTCACAGTAAGACATTAGTAACCGCGCTGCTAGTGCTGAGGCCAAAGGATTTTTTTTTATCAGTGTGATGTTCTCTGAAAAGTGGAACTCGCTTACAGTGAACCCCGATGCATTAAAATCCCGCTTAATTTGAATCTAAGCTCATTCAATATCAACCCCAATTATCTTGAAAAAAACCTTTACATGAAAGAAAAATGTATTCCCATTCGGTTCCATATACAGTCGAACCCCATTTATCCGGACGCAATTTTATTCGGATACTTCACCTTTCGGACGAAATTTCTAGGGTACAAAAATTCTTAAATTTCATTTGATATATGATAAGTACATGTTCGTTTCAATAATCCTGACGCTTCACTTATCAGGACAATTGGCATGAGAACGAAAGTGTCCGGATAAATGAGACTCCACTGTATTCAGGTCTGACTTTATCTTCGTTTTTAACCCAACACCCATCCGTATTTAAGCTGATAAACGTCCGGTTGATCTCGTATTGATACGCTCCTCTGCGATAATAAAAACAGAAATAGCACAAGGATATATAGCAGAGAAAACCAAATATACAGTCCCTTTTTTCTTCTAATGCCCCCTTTTATACAGAAAACGTAATTTCTTATTCATGTACAACTTCGAAAAATGAGTTATAAGAAAAAATCACGACAATTACTTTAATATTTTGTGAAAGAAATTATAGTGACGGAATGTTCGACAAGGTATACGTTTTAAGAGGATGATATTTATAAAAGCCATTTTCAAAAAAACAAATACTACAAAATATGATATTCAAATTTAGTGCAAATTTCTAGGAAATGCAATTTCTTTTAGGTATGAATTTGTTCAGTAAAAAGGTAAGGTAACGAACAGTGATCGATCTCACAACTCCTATAAAGAAGACATATAAAGGGTTGGGCAAACACAGATATCTGGACACACTAGAGGTGGGATCATGTGCCTAGGAGGAGTAAGCATCCCGTGTTGACCGATCACATCCGCCGTGAGCCCTATGTCTTGATCAAGTAAACGGAGTAATCCGTAGTCAAAATTAGTATTTAAAAACGGTCTAACAACCGGTATGAAGCACGTTTAATGATACTTTTAATATATATTCCAATGCAATCGTAATGCCCTCTCATTGAATAGATAACGTAAAGGAAATGTAACACGTATGATTTTAAATCTATACCCAAGAACTCTACAGATAACGACCTCACCATCACTACCATCTTTAGTGCGCATTTGAAGGACCTGGGCGAAGAGATCTGTTTAACATTACACATAATAATCTGCAATTTAAAAAGTACAGATTGACACTTAAAGGATAAATCATTTCAGAAGATGTACTAATTTAAATCAAAATTTTATTCAACGAATAATTGATAAATTTGATAAACTCCCGATTTCAAATGAACGTATTTCAGAGAACGTTCTTCTCTTTCTGTCGTTCATGTTTTAAATACTATTTCAATGACTTCTGCGTAACCTATATAGCGGACAGTTTCATACACTTGAGAAGTATTGTTACAGTAAAGTTTACTTGAAAGTGAATCATCTCAACCTCAAAATCACGGACCTCTTTCGTAACCACTACATTTTTGTTTTCCCCTTTCCTGTTTTACGCTCCAATCAAAGTTTTGTTTTATAATATGGCAATATCAAACCAATGCAGATCATTAAAATGTGTTCCCATGATAAAAGCTTTACCCTTGCATAGGGAATTTTAACGGGGAAAAACAAAAAAACTTTGGAGTTAACTGTTTACTGTCTCACCACAAGGACAGTGACTACTAGTCGAGCGGAATTGATCCCCGGAAAGGAGATAAATAGGGTGCTGGGAAATAGCATATTTCTCTAAATATAGCAATTCTGTGTAATGCTTCCTTGGGTAGTTTCATGATTCAGGTTATTTTGATAGGTCTAATATAAGTATCACGGATATAAGTCCAGTGAATATTGATCAAACGCGGACAGATTAATGGATGGGATAATAAGCGTCCCAACATGAATCTGCCGGGAGTCAACATAAGTGAGGAATTAATTATTGTCATTATCGGTAAAGACAACCATATGCTGTAAAACAAGTTACTCAAACATTTCATTAAGCGCAATATCATGATTGGGAAAAAGAAGGGAAAATAGATAAATAAATAAATAACAAATTGAATAAAATAAAATTTTAATTTTTTTTTACAAAAGGCATTATCCCTACCATAAACTTGCAAAATAATGATATTTAACGCGTCTCGTGGTATCCGTCAGAGAACAAATTACCATTCAGTAATTTGACTCTGTATTTAAAATGTCAATATACAGATGGTATGTCATAGTACATTGGACTGTCTCTCCGATATGAGAAAGCCATATGTCGGCGAATACGGGATATTGCTACTTACACCGGTCGCATCTCAATTGTTATTGTTTTGCCTATATCCATCTTTTATATTGAAATAAAAACTCTTAGCTCTGATTGTGTCTATTCCTTCCTTTACTTTGCTAAACATAAATTCCTTCAATTTCATCCTACTCTTATAAGAAGTATAAATGAATCATTATGCTTTTAATCCCTCAGTAACATTTACAATTTTTGTACGCATATTGGGTTCTAAATGAGCATTTGAAGAATTTTCCCATTAACGTCAAACAACACCCATTAATGTCATCAATATGATGTCGACAATGATATTAGATAGAATGGCACGTAAAATTATCGTTTAGGTGATAACAAATGTTAAATAAAAACTAAACAGGAAATAATATAAATTTCGAAAAGAAAATATATGCTCAGGTTTACGGGAATTTAATAAGACTTTAACCATACATTTCTTCTATTACGGTGGTCACACTTTAAAATTCGAGACACTGTGTTTGCAAGTTCAAAAAGATCAAAGGTTTGAAATTGAATGTTTAATGATACGAATATTACTTACTCCACTGGCGATCATTTGTCCAGGTTGAACATTTTCCAGCCAAGCTATGTTCCAAGTATGAAATATTAAACTTCCTTTACATATCATTGCAAAACAGACCGATTTATATCAGAAAAAAAATCTTTGTTGGCACTTTAGCAATCTACTCTATAAAACCAATTAGGTCATACAACCACTACTTTATTTCTTATCAATCATATTTCTTTTCAAGAAAACAATTGTCGAATTTATATCTGATTTCCCTTTTTGAAAATGGACTTACCTTCAGTAATGAGATAAAATAAAGTCGTCCAATCAGAAATTGTAGTGATTACACTTTACAGTCACGTGACAAAACATTACAACAATAGCACGGAAGTGAAAAACCTAATGTAAATATTTGAGATAGTTTTTTAAATAAAAGAGAACCGGAAATTGTTTGTTTTCTTTTTGTTATGTGTCTGATACTATGATAACATCGGCTATCAAAGAATAATTTGTATCTTATAGAATATCTTGTAAAAAAATGTATATTTCTTTAGAAATTAAAAAACCCAAGATTGGTTTTAAAGTAAAATAAGAGTTTTGAGCTCATTAATCATCTTGTCAGATCATCTCGCCAATTTGATAGAGTAGTTGTTCTTGCTCACACTATTTCAACGCTAGGCTTCACCCGACATGCTTTTGAACTAAGATTCAAGGAAAGTGGAACTAACTTTAGATTAAAAAAATCTGTATCACATCAAAGCTGTTTTTTCAGCTGATGTTTCATGTCTTATTTCAACGTCTTATTAATAAATGAAAAGACGCTTATTTGATCATAAGATGTATGGGATAAGGTTATATGAGTATAAGGAAATCCGATTTTAAAAATGGCTTTAAGGATTTACATATAACAAAAATGTGTTCGCATAAAAAATAGTCTTATACCATATTCAAAACTTAAGCAATAGAGTTTTCAGTAAAAATGCCTTGCTTAGTTTTGCAATTCTAATATCGATAAGAAAATGCTCGTCGCCTGTCTGTGTGGTTTGAGCCTCAGCTGGTTCGGTGCGCGAGAGCTTGTTCGGCCTATGGTCGGTTTTTGGGGTCGGAGTTGGCTGTTGGGTGACTGGTTCGTGTTGCGGGGGTTCCAACGGTCTCGGTTGGAGTAAGCATTTCGTGAATTTTATGGTCGGTATAACGAACTGGTTAACCGGTACGGCCTGTCTGGATCGAATGCTGTCTGACGTGTTTCAAACCGATTGTTGGGCCGTTTGTTACTTACTGTTTTGACTGCGAGTTTCTCCCTTTTCACCCGACCCACCTCTGGTATGTCCAGGGGGTCTGTGGTTACCCAGCTCTTTATTTTGCGCTTTTTGTCGGAGTTTTGGGATCGATCATTGTTCGTTAATTTTTCATTAATCCATTGAAGAAAGGATGGATTTGTCTTTAAAAACGGCTAATAAATATCTAAACAGGCTATAGTGTTTGGTTATTACCGGTTGAACGTGTGTCTTTTCTGTTTCTGGCCACAACATGAAAAAATCTCTGTCGAACTGTCACGGTTGATAGAATATCAAATAACATATCTGGTAATAATCATTTAAACAAGGAATATGTGTAAAGGTAAAGGTAACGAACAGTGATCGATCTTATTACTCCTAGAAGGAAAAGAAAATTAAGAGTTGAGCAAACAATAACCACTGGGCACACCAGAGTTGGGATCAGGTGCCTAGGAGGAGTAAGAATCATCTGTAGACCGGTCACATCCGCCATGAGCCCTATATCTTTATCTGCTCAACGCAGTAGTTCGTAGTCAAAATCAGTGTGTAAAGGACGGTCTAACAAGCGGTATGAAACACGCCAGACAACAATCGACCCAATAACAGGCCGTATCGGCAAGCTAGACCATTGTACCGGCCGTAGATTTACGAAAAGCAGAAACTGTTGGAACCTCTGTAGAATCAACATGTTTGTCAGTCACATATGGAAACAAGGCAGATAAAAATAAGTATAGAAAATCTATATAATCAAATCAACAGTAGTCATAACATGTTACATAAATTATCTAAATAACCTAACCAACCATTTTAATACAATGTTTATTCAGCTGGTATTTAAAATATAAATTTGCTATAATATCACTGGTGACTGCATTTTGGTTGACCGAATACTGAGTCGAGGGTGAACATTGAGCGAGTTCGAGAGAAAAGTCTTTAAATTGTGCTCGGAAAAGCTCCTAATGAAGCACTCGAACGTAGATCCCTTGTGACGGTAGAAGTTGACAATCCCCTGATTATTTGACTCTTTAACGGCATTCGAAGACGTCTAAGAATAAACAAACACCTATCTACCGAAACAATTTGTATGCAACTCGTGTATTCTACTGCTAACTAAGCAGACGCAATGTATGTATTAATAGATTGATATCCATTAAAGTCGAATTATTAGTTTTAAACTACGCTTAAATATTGAATTATGTTTTGCTCTCTCTCTCAACCTTTCCGTTTTCTCGGGTAATATCGCCATTCACTACATAAAATACATATGATTTGATGGACTATAAAATACATGAACTTTCGTATTTGACTGATCATAAAGTATATACTAAATCGACAAAATTTTTTCTACGACTTATAATTATTTTAAAGAGTCATTTTAGGAATTTTGAAAGACAGTAGCTGCTGAAAATTTGCGATAAACTACTGTATTAGGCAATATCTTTTTTTTATTTACAATCAAATACGATATAATATTGCTGTGTGGAATCAAACCATGCCAACAAGTCAAATTTGCATGAACAGTGGGGGGCCTCATTTATTCGGACACTTTTGTATTTAGCAAATTGTCCTGATCGGTGAAGTGTACTTGTCATAATGACCAATGCATTTTGAAAATTTTGTTCCCTAGAAACTTCTTTCAGAAGGTGAAACATCCAAAGTGGAGTCCGGATTAATAAGGCTCAACAGTGTTTATGATGCAAGTGAAGTTTGGCATAAAAGGTTGTTTGTAATTTAAGTCTTAAACATCTTTTTAGGCTGTACTCTGACCCAATGAAGTTATCTATCTGAATGAATGGAAAGTCGATAGCAGAGCGTACTAAAGATAGAGTTTACGTCTACATTTCGAGTTCACAGTAATGCTACGAACTTATTAGAAAGAAACAGGGACTACATTCGGTCTTTCTTATCCGATTTGTCAACGTACATTCTACAAATGAACATTTTATATACAGAGGAAAACTGCTAACTGATAAGTTGACGTAGGTAGCTTTACTATCAACATTTCTCATATAACTGGCGAGATTCCTTATATTTCGGTATCCTGAAGTTAGACATGAAGTTAAAAATTAATCATAAAGTTATCAAATCTCCTTTATAGATCAGGAAATATAATCAGGATAATTCAGGGTTTACTTTATCTGTTTATCTTTTTTCCTTCTTACTGAACAGGGTCTTGAAAATCTTTTGTTCCTGGGCTCCTGATCTCACTCCTTTGTTAGAGGAGGGTTATTCACTGCCGTTATTATGTAGATTTTCTTTACTTTCAATTCCGTTTAGCTTTCCTGGTATTGCATTTTCATTCCTTTTTTTTATAAAACGTAGTATGCATTGTTTTGCACATTTCTAATAGAACACAGAAAATGAAGAACAATGCGGAGAGATGACTGACAGGTAGTTCGGAACCGCTCCATAATACGTCTCTGCATAGACTACTTCGGTACTTAGGTTTTTAGAGAGGAAATCTTCTCTTGTGTTTGAAGAATCGGGTTTCGAAGCAATCACATACCTAATGCAATTAAAATTCACAAAAAGGTATGCTCTGATTTTTTTGAGAAAGAGTCCTTGATGCGCTGTACGGTAAAATGTTTATTCAAATGTGTATTGATATAATCGAATAAAGCTATTTCTTTCTGTCAACAAAACCGAGGTAGTCTTTTAATTTTTAAAATCTCAACTACTATTTTTCCCACTGTAGGCGATGCCTAAAAAGGATATTCAGTGATATGTATATAAGAAGAGCGGGAAATGTTATAATTTAATTTAGTTATCTTACATAATTTTACATAAGATAACCCTTGTTGCATGTAATCAGACTTGTTCAATCTAACCACATCCAAACGTCCTGTCGTCATCATAAAGCCCGGCGTTTGTATTTAGTAAAGTACGTAGTTAAGACATGGAAATGTAACTATGATGACGCAGGCGTTGAAGCAATCTGAAATCAGCTCAAATGGCTTCTGAATATCTGCATCATTTATTGGACATATGTGGATGAACATTGTTTTGGTTTTATTGCTTTTTATATCCTTATGTCATCTACTGCATCTCTTAGATTCGCTGTTTTATCCTATTGTTGATCTACATAAACGTTTTTTTTCAGGTTCAGGTTTTTTTTCTCTGTAGCTTTTATTTCTTTTTGTGGCAACATTTTGCTCTTCATTTTGTAATTTGCCTTCATTTGAGGTAATCACCTCTGACGTGTTTCATAACTATTGTTTGGTCGTTCATCACACACTGAATTTTACTACAGATTACTCCATTTACCTGATCTAGATATAGGACTCATGGCGGACATGACCAGTCGGAAAGTAATGCTTACCCACCCATGGCACCTGATCCTAACTCTGGATTGCCTAGAGTCCTTGTCTGTCCAATATTCACCAAAGTTGTATATTGCCTCTTGATTTTATTGGCGAGTAATACTTTAGTATCTCTGATTTTTATCTCTCATCTATTGATGAAAATATTCAAAAAGGTAGTCTGAATAAGTGATGTGACAGTCGCAGTTCCGTGTTAGCGTGTTCACCTACAGTTCGTAAGGCCTTGGGTTTTAACCAGCACCACGGAAGTGACTTACTTTTCCTGGCGTTCAAATAAGACTTGACATATTAAGTGTCGGCACGTTTAATGACCCTCACTTTTATGGCCCAAAGTGCCAGGCTCAGGCCAAATTAGCAGCACTTCCAGAGAAGTATAAGGTTCATGATTGGGACGTTAAACTCAAACTCTCGCCCAATCCCCAAACAAAACAACAACTGAGAAAGGGTAAAAGACGGAACATTTTCGTTAAATCATCTCGGTTTGCGACACTACCACTGACCAGTTGATGTAGACGTAGAGGACCTAGTTAATTTCATTTTATTCCTTCAGGTGCGCGCATTTTTGGGTACGGTGAAACAAAACATACGAAGAAATAAAAATTCTACCAAAAAGGAAAGTCTGCATTCGCTTTCTTCAAATAATGGGCGATGATTGGCAACCACCCAAAAAAGGAACATACTTGCTTATAGATTGGTGGGGAGGAGGAGAAAAGCACGTTTTACTTGATCATAACATAGAATTCCAAACTGGAATAAATTCTACAAAAGATGATCTTTGTTCTGATTACCACAGAAAACGAAGCAAGCGTTTTACAAGCAATTAATAAGGAAATGAAATGTGGCGTTTGCATATAAGGTCATCATAACCATAAAATTTCCGGAATGTCAAATTACGACTCGATTCTAATTATTATTCTTATTTCAACTTGTAAGCAAGCTTCTCAATAAACTGTTGATCTTGATAAAAATGAGGAGGTTTTGTTGTGAAATTAAACCGTGTCTCTGAATTCAATTTGGATATTACTAGAGCAAATTATAAGATGAACCAAATCTACACATACTTTATTAACAAAACTTTTAACACTCGCCGGAGGATATGAGGGGCACTTGACAGATGGTGAGTAGGGTTCAAATATACCCGGCAGTTCTTAGATATCAAAAGAGTAATTGAAAAAGGAAATACTCAATGAAAGCTTCAGGTTATAATCTTCCTGTATATCTTTTTAAAAATATATTGTAAAATTTGATGACAGGATGTCTTTTTGTAGCAAGATGAGGCAAAAATCGAATAAAACCTCCCCCAAAAATTATTTTTTGTATTTTACCACTAGGCAACTAAAACAAATCCAGTTACTGAACAAACTGAATAAATTTTACATGTAATTGATAAATAATATGATAAATAAAGAATATATCAAAAGATAATCAATGTGTAAAATTTACCATAAGCAATGATAAATTTGGTGAAAATGGATTCATAATAGTATTGTAAAACCTTAAAAAGTATATTTCATACAATAAGCTTGAACAAAAATCACAGTCACTGCTTCATGAAATATCAATTCTTTTTTTAAAGAGATATGTGAGAACTATGGATTATTATATATAACTATCACTGAAATCATCATCATTGTCGTATTTGTCATCATCGTCATCATCATTTTAAAATTTCTATAATACTTATGGATTATTTTATTGCTATATTATGGTTACCACTATTATTATTGCTAAAAAAGAAGTCATACATACATTTCGGTCTCACTGCAACAGACATAACACCTTTAGTATGTTTTGTCCTGATTATAATTTAGTTAACTCTTCTCACAGCAGTCATTCTTAGATCAAGTAAAAGTAATGTAATCGTAGACCCCTGTATTTTCACGAGCCCTCGATAATTGCAATTTTCGCAACTAAAAATATATTACAAAATTTAAAAAATAGAGTAACTCGAACCCAACCAAAAACAGGGTGAGTTCAGGTGCTCCGGAAGGGTAAGCAACTCTTTATAATACATAAAACAGTGTACTAATAAATAATTGATTTTTATATTTTTCATAAACCCATTACTATTGATTTATTTTTTCAAATGAAGTTTATATGAACGTCTATCCAAGGGACGTTTCTGCTAACATTTAGCCATTTTCGGAGGAAATATGACTATCGGGAAAAAATGGCTATTTAACCGAGGGGAAATTGACTATGGTAGGGGGAAGATGGCTTATAGCCATTTCCACCTAGGGGGAAAAGATTGCTATATAGCTATTTTTCCGGGGGAAAGATGGCTATATAGCCATTTTGCCGGTGGATGACTATATAGCCATTTTACCGAGGGGATGGCTGTACAACAGGATTCGTGTTACTCTCGTATTACATGTCTTGTTGTGTGGATAACCGTTTCTTTTTGTTTTAAATCTGGTGTAGTATGTTTTACGATTTATGCACTTTGAAGACCAAGCAAAACGAAAAATAAAGTAATTCGAAGTCTGTTATTCGTGCAACTAAGGTACAGAATGACATCTAAACATGTACTTGAAAATATTGAGAAGTCTTTTTGACCAATTGTTTCATTGGTCACCGTTGCTGTAACGTTGTAATGCTGTTTCATAACTCGATGGTCTGTAAAATCTTTATTTACCGCTTTATATATGTACTGAAAGAAGCCAATTTTAAATCCATTAACACGGAATGATAATACATTTGGTGAAATGATTCTATTATATTTTTCATAGGCAAATGTGTCTGATTATACTGTCTAAATATCAAAAATTTTGTGTTTCCTTAATATTGTCAGAACTGGTGTTTGCATCAGGTTCACCTTTAATAACTATTTTTGATTCAGAATAAAAACTGAGATGTGTTTCGAGATATTCTAAACTCGAAGTCCAAAACGGTATGGATGTCCGGAATGAGTTAGGGAACTCCTACTAGCATGCTTAACCCATTGAATATGTCCAAGTAAAATATGAAACACTGTGCAAAGATGATGAATTAGTCCTAGATCATATTCGTGAATATGAAATCAAGACTCCAAGGTGCCAACCGCCAGAAATATCAGGAGACAAATAAATAATGTGAATATTTGACAAACACAGAACTCTGAAAACTCAGAAGTGGGGCCAGGTGTCTTAGAGAAGTAAGCTTACCCTGCTAGCCCGTAAAGGCCGCCATGAGTCCCCAGTTAAATTCATATGGAACAATCGAGAACAAATTCTTAGAAACGATCTAATAACATCAATCGATCAAGTAGTTTAACATTTCATTCAGTGAATCATTGAAAATGATTTACTATAGTTATTTGGTCACACATAAAAATCATCCCATATTCCAGAGAGGGGGCTTTTTATTGGCCATCGACCTACCAATTTCGAACAAAACGTCAGTCATACCGATTATAAGGTTTCGACAACGTGTGCAAAAATGCGGATGCATAAATTTACATGAACTTGCTATTTTTAATAGTATATTAACAATACTTTGACGATAAGTCTAATCCTTTGCGCATGTTTGTGGCACACTTGTTAGCATGAAAAGAGAAAGTGGGCGTGTAGATAAAAGCTGACATATAACAAAGCTTTTATAAGGATTTTTAACCGATTCCAATTCCATATCTGACTGGCATTCATTGACTTACACCATTGAAGAAAACATCTTTACTCTCGTCGTGAGTATTTAATTTCTTTAAGGGGACACATAAGAGTGATTTTTAAGTACCGATATTCATTTCACCGTAATTTCAAACGTTTAGAAAGTAGCGAAATACAAAGTGCGATGTAACTGAAAAATTCCATTTTCTGTAATATGAAAGAAAGATGGATAAAACCAGCTTGGAGTAAATATCATAGAACAAAGTTTAGTTTTCCTGGTTTTGAAAGTCCATCAGCTTGATAAATTCTTTAATACTGAATTTACATAGTTATGTTCATCCGATGTATATATCTAGATGTTTATAAAATGAATGCTTCCATTACAATAAATTAGGACATGGAAATATTCTGACAAAATCGGTATTTTTGTCACGTTTGTTTTAATAATCCGACGCGTTTTAATAATAATGATAATAGTAATAATAATTATTATTATTAATTAATTATAATAATGATAATGATTAACATTATTACTGCCGTTTTTTATCTTTATAATCGTTTTCTTTATATTTATTATTATCAATATTTTTAATATCATCGTCTATCATTCTAATTATCCAAATTTATTAAATTTATTATTAAAACTAAAAACTGTTCGAGAAAAGTCTTTTGAATATACTTTTGATTCAATTCTATTATCACCATTTCATCATATTCATAAATCTTAATGAAATAATTGTCGGACAGATATATTATTGCATATTTATTATTCTTTCAGACAATTTCATAATGGATCAAACTGATTTTTACCAAACTTCGAATGTGAGTACACCTGAGTTTACCGATTATGTACAGAACAAGTGCGAGACCATGATGGCGGACGCATTGGGGTTACTGGACCAAGTTCGAAGCGTTTTACCAATCCGAAATCCTACGTACACTCTCCCTACGGCAAATGTTACTGTGGAGCATCTTGTGAATCAAAATGAGAAGACAGAGTCACAAAATATGAATACAACAATCACTTCAACTGATTTGGAATATACAGATAATACAATTCAAATGAAAAGAACGAATGTTGCGTCCACAACAGATGATACGAGACATACATTTAGTGAGGGATCAACTGGCAATCATTCTATTTTTGAAACTAATATTTGCTCGAGACGAAAAAAATCAAACACGAAATCAGCTTCCGGAATGAGGGCAAATTTACAAGATTCAAACGATAAAGATACAGATTCTGTTTTTACTAGAAGATATCCAAAGAATTCTGGAGGAAATACTTGTATGTCTAGGGGAAAAGGAAAACGAAAGAGCGCGACACAACGCCAACATTTGGAATCAACGAAGAAATGGTATGAAGCAGTCGATATTATCAATACCCTCTTGGAGCCCAATACAAAGGAATGGAAAATTGCATGTATACAACAACTGAAGAAAGACAAACATCTTCTAAATGTTTTCCTAAAGGCAAAACAGAGACTAGGTTTTATGAAAATTCCCTTCATTAAGCTCAGGGACATTAAACAAAGTTCTCAATCACCGAAAATGATACCTGAAAATAGTAGCCCTGTTAACAACGAGTTTTGGTCAGTTACAACTGATAGGAATGGTATATCAGCAAATGGTACGGCTCTCATACCAAAAGATGGCAATGTTCATTTGAACATGTCACAGAGCTATACACAGTCCACAGCGCAAGTGAATAAGGTACCGCATTTTACCTCAGCAAATATAGAAGGAACACGAGACTTTGTTTCAAACTGGGAGAATAGCCCTTGGGTCTACGATAGTCCGGGGACTTCGGAAATGATCAGATCATTTTCTTCAGATGACAATGGACAACGTTTCAACGAATACGGTAACAGTTTCATGCAAACTTCAAACTATGCAGACGATAACTCTTTGCCTTTCTCGAATACATCTCACGGAGGAGATTCGTACATGCAAACAGATGTATCGAATCAAGACGACTTAGGATCAACATCAAGCCATGTGGCTTTCGGCGAAGGAAAACATCAACAATTATTTAATAAAAGGAGAAACTCGAACCCGAGAAGTCAAAAAGCGGAAGCTAAAAGACCATATTGTTTTGAGGAAACAAATTTGTATGTGGAAAATCCTGAAACGAACGAAACTTGGCGCCAAAATCGAAGCAATCAACATTTGACGCCTCATTCTTATTTCTTGAACTGCAGTGGAGACATTAGAGATCAGAAAACTGAACAGCAAAAGAGTCAGCCAAAGGTTGAAAATACAACCCAGGAATCGACTTATTCCGTGGCAATTTCAGCATCCAGGGAAGAACTATGGTGACACTTTGGAGCTGACATTTATTATAAAAACAAGTCGATGTAACCAATTTTATATTTTTCATCTCCAATTCTGATAAATCACAGAGAAGATCTAAAGCATCTCCTTGGAGTCCATTTTCTCATGAACTCGTGACATGGCCTGTCCAGACAAGTTGCCAAATACTGGATGTCCAAATTTGACAAATGGCGATAGACTATATTTACAGCATTCTGTTTTGATTGTAAGGAATTTACAGTATACGTAGTGCGGAGATGCGTGGCTAAGTAGATATATATCAAATTAAAACACCCGCAACAATAACACAATTACTTTTAAGAATCGAAGTGGAAATCGTAATTGTTAACCGGTGATCATTCCATGAGGATGTGAAACAAATATTTTATCGGTTAATTAACTACAACGCAGAAGATATTCAGACTACCATGAATAATAGAACCCACAACTTAAGGTTGATAGAGGACTATTATTCAAAGACTGAGATTTATTTGTCTTACTATTAGCGATGGGGATGATTAGCACCCCTATCATTCAACGTATATTCTAATCGCGTGAGTGTCGACGAGTGCTAGTGTGCCGACATGAAAGTAGTCCTGTTGCACATTCCTAGTAGCGCGTGCAGCATGTCAACACCCTAGCGGTGGACAAGTAAATGCTGCCCCGTGAAAACCGTGCTAGTAGTTATATTTGAACCATAAATTCATTTCATTCCTATGTTTGCCAAAGTAATGCTGAACTTAGCACAAAGGATCTTAATACTTAATGCAAGATTTTAAAATAACTACCTTGTATCAATAGTCGGTCTAAGAATGATTTATCTACATTTATCATTTTGTTTTCAAAATATCTCACTGTAATTTGGCTGTGTTGACGTAAAATTTACTTTCTATGATTCGCTGATTGTATTGTTGTTTAACGTCCCATTTAAGAATCTTTCACTTAAAAGGAGGCGTTACTGTGTGCCAATGAAGAGCGACAAATTTTGCCTATTTAGCACTTATAACCGTAGAGCAGGGACGGCTTTTTAACTAACCAACACCTGCTGTGACACGGGACCTCCGAAAGACAGGGACAGCCAACAGCGGCACGGCTTGGGCTCATGCGGTAACATCTAGGCCACGGCGGCCCAAATTTTCAGTGGAGTAAGTTGTTATTTGACATGTTTTATGTATTACATCTACATATAAAGTCGCCGATATCAACTTATAAGGACGCTTCGGCTCTCTAATGCTCAACAGATGGAGTAAATTAGTTTAGAATCTGTTATCTTATTCGGTACTCGATGTAAACAGTTTGGACAAGCATCATATCAAACATGCATCAAATGCGTAGCTCTGTTCATATAATTGGAAGTCTAAATATTAATTATTAACGTTGTATCAATAAAAACTTAATGCATCTAATACATATAAGTTACTAATATCCTTGTTTACTTTATTCAAATGTAAATATCATGCTTAAGTACCACAATGATTTGAACCTTTCTGTATAAGGAGAGTTACCTACATGTATCCCGAATATACACCTGCGTAGACCTCTTGATGTGCAGAATAATACGCCAGTCGTCATTATGTTTCTAAATGTGAAATATCTTTAATATTTCTATTTTCTTAAAAAACAGACTGACATTGAATATCTAATTTCCTTACCAGAGCAATACGAAGCTTATGTAACCTTTTACCTATATTCTAATAAATATCTTTTAAAAAATATTGTTGTTTGTGTTTACTTTATGTTTAAAAAGTAGTAGAGTTTCGAGTTCATTCGGAACACCACATTTGCTTTACGTTTAGAAAAGACTTACACGAAAAATTGTTCCGAGTGTTCCAAAATCACATTTATGTCTCAAAATGTGGCGAGCAAACTCACTGCAGCTTATTTTTACAAAATCACTCAAAAAAAATGAATAAACACAGATATAGATATAATAATTGTCATTTATTAAAATGACGAAATGAAATGCAAAAACTCGATAAGGGGATCAGACTTACATACACAAAGAAAAAGTTAATGTACATCATATATAATCACATTCATGAAGATATGAGTCTGTCTGCCGAGTATAAAGTACAAAACAACGGAATCAAAATCTACAAAACAAATACATACAAGATGTAGCAAAAAGATGGCACATGAAAAATTTGGCCACCTATATAT
>JACSZP010003638.1:0-12090 GCA_016161895.1 Pinna nobilis | reverse complement strand
AATTTACATGATAACGCCTGGATATCACACCCGTTTAACCTACATGTACAACGATATACTAACCCTCGATTACAATTTACACGATAACGCCTGGATGTCATACCCGTTTAACTTACAACGGTCTACTAACGTTCTATTTCTATTTACATGATAACGCCTGAATATCATACCCGTTTAACTTACAACGGTCTACTAACGTTCTATTACAATTTACATGATAACGCCTGGATATCACACCCGTTTAACCTACATGTACAACGATATGCTAACGTTCTACAATGTATTACAATTTACACGATGACGCCTGGATGCCATACCCGTTAAACTTGTAACGGTCTATTAACGTTCTATTACAATTTACATGATAACGCCTGGATTTCATTCCCGTTTAACTTATAACGTTCTATTAACGTTCTATTACAATTTACATGATAACGCCTGGATATCATTCCCGTTTAACTTATAACGGTCTGCTAATGTTTTATTATAATTCACAGGATAACGCCTGGATATCAATCTATAAAGTTCTATTACAATTTACATGATAACGCCTGGATACCATTCCCGTTTAACTTATAACTGTATACCTACGTTATTTTCCTATTTTCACGATAACGTCTGGGTATCATGCCCGTTTAACTTATAACTGTATACCTACGTTATTTTACGTCTGTGTATCATGCCCGTTTAACTTATAACTGTATACCTACGTTATTTTCCTATTTTCCCGATAACGTCTGGGTATCATTCCCGTTTAACTTATAACTGTATACCTACGTTATTTTCCTATTTTCACGATAACGTCAGGGTATCATGCCCGTTTCACGTACAACGGTATACTAACGTCCTACATGTATTGGAATTTATATGATAACGTCTGGATATCATACCCAATGGACCTTGTTATTAAATATACTGACTCCAATTTGTGACCGACCATTCATATGATCTCTAAAGCCTAGATACCATATGATTACAGTGTTACCACCAATGCTATTCGAAGAGTGTTGTGACTTAAAAAGACAATGTTTACATGTGCATCGTATGGCAGAAATTTTGTTATGAAATGATATAGAATAGACGTGTTTCGACCTCATCCAGAATATCGCTTACAGTCCGTTAGTCTAGAAGTGCCACAAGCGATGATACAGTTCCGATTTATGCATGACGTCGCAATGAGATTGAGTCTTGACATTCCTTTTGGTGTCATTGGAATTAAGTTTCACAGGAAATCCATCAGAAAAATATATTTCATTAGTTTAGTATACTGTGAGACAACTATCATGCGTTGATTTACCGTGTTTGTACATTTTACAGAACAGATAAAATAATATTAACGTTAACTATCATAAACCGGAAGTGTAATTGTGGGAGAACTGGAACAACTTCTCTTATGTCTTTTCTAATCGTGAAGCAAAAACTTTATTCCAGATGGACTTACCTATTATCAAAGATACCATAATATTCATGGCATGCACTCGCCTTTATGCCATACCGTGGTATGTGTTGCAGTGAGTAGCAAATCTAAAGGATTAAACGTGAAAGGAACCCCAATTTCATGAAAATATATGTTTTGGTTTTGATTATTCAGATACTTGCCGGTGTAACATTAAAAAGTGACCCCCGTTGAAGAATGACCCTAGGGTCAATTTTCAATATTGAAAAATGATCCTGGGTCAATTTTCAATGTTGAAAAATGACCCTTGTTCAATTTTCAACTACTTTTCCCCAAAACTTTAGTGTTGAAAATTGACCCACCCATTAAATTTTGATCACCCATGGGGTCAATTTTTAACGACTTTGTAACTTAATTTCCAACTTTGGAAATCGAAGTTTTTATGCAATTGGGTGAACAAATGGATAGGTAATTCCACCTTTAAGCCGCTCCCCTTCCGTCTAAGGCTACCGGGAACATAGGCGGATCTAGGGATTTTTCATAGGGGGAGGGCGGGGGTAAGACTTCAAAATTTGTTTCTGGGGATATTTTTTAAAATGCACCTCCCCCCCCCCCCAAAAAAAATAGAAAGGGGGCATGTTGTGTTAACATTGTATTTCCATCAAGAAATGTATTTGTTTTCATTGTTGAAGACTACCTGTTCGCACGTCATTTGAAGTGAACGCATACATGTAGAGACGAATTAGATCCAAACAATTTACAGGAATGTATTATGGCGAGCGAAGTGGACCGAAATTTTTTTAGATATCACAGATATGAAATAAGTTTATTTAAAAATTCGGCGAGCGAAGTGAGCCGGAAGTTTATGGGAAGTTTTAACTTCGATTCGTCAAGCTTGTGATTTTATTTGTGATACATTGCATAGTATAAAAAAATAGCGAGTATATTCCGTCCATGCCCAGGCTAGTCATTTTATATGACCAAGTATAGTAGTATATATAAGAAAATTTATTTTTCAAAAATATGTTCTCCTCCGACCCCCCCCCCCTCCCCCATTTCATAAGAGGTCATTAATTTATTGACGTTGAAATGTGACCTCCCCCCTTCCAGTTCAGATCTATTGGGCTATATGTGGATCGAGATTTAGGTTGTATTATACATTTGAGGTCATTTTTCAACGTTAAATTTTGACCCTGCCGCAATCCGTACGTAAACAGAAAGTACACAACATGAATGACATTTTGATAGTACAGTTGCACTTTGACATAAAAGGTCATTTCTCAACGTTAAAATATGACCCACCATAGTGGATCAATTTTCAACGAGGGTCACTTTTTCACGCGAGGATCACTTTTTCATGCGTGGGTCGGGTCATTAATTAATGGACTGGGCCATATTTTAACGTTGAAAATCGACCCCCAAATCGTTAAAAAATGACCCTGGGGTCAATTTTCAACGGGGGTCACTTTTTAATGTTACACCGGCTCCAAAGATTATTATATAGGTTACATTTATCATGTATCATATATAAAATTCAAGGAACTTTTTCGTTGAACATATTAGAAAAAAAAATGGGATGAGTACTGCCTCCGATTCTTGTGGTTATCATTTTGGATATGTTATTTCGCTCATGTCAATCCCTGGTTCTCCTTAACCAATAGGGCGTTTTTACTACTATATGACTCTAATTCAGAGTGACTAATATACACATGCATAAAGACCCACGTCGTTTCTTGCGGACTCATTGCTTTTAATCCCGAATAAAAATATTGAAAAATAATTGATTAAATGTCTTGCCGCGACATGGAATGGATTACCCTAGGTGTTTTGTCAATCACAACGAGTGATTAGTGTTAGTCAAGGGAATACTCATATAGCCCGCTGGGCCTTTGGCGTCCAGACTACTCTAAACTGAGTTTTAAAATGTGAAAGAATGCCAGTGGAAATATGAATGAGCATTTAAATATAAAAAACGAAGAACTATATATTCACCTAGATTTATGAACCATTATACATGTACGAAAATATTCACATAATTTGATAAAAGGTATCAATAAATATCTTCGAGGAATGGACGACTTAAGAAAGCTGCCATTCTTAATTTTTTAACAATTCATGCTGAGATGATGTGTGATTTTGTAGTTAAGCTAGTTACCTTGTCTGTTCATATTTTAACTACAATGTATGTAAATGACTTCAGCTGACCGCCTTACTTTTATGTTTTAATTGATCTTTCTTGCTTTTTTATTTTAGCTGACCGCATGATTGTTATATGTTTCAAATGACTGGTTCACTGTCAAATTTTTAATTGACTACCAAATCAGTGTGTTTCGTGATCACTTGGCCCTACAGATCAGGACACTCCGTAAGCTTACTTCTACATATGCAGGCCAAGCAAAGGGAGAGCCAACACAGTCAAGGATCAAGCTTCCCTTCAATGGAATAAGATAGACTGTTCAAATAGAACTTTTTTCGAGGGAAGTTAATGCAATAATATGATTTTATTCGTTTTTTGACGTCCAGATTCTTTCACTCATGTGGAGACTAAAAACCGAATGCAAGTGAAAGGTGTTAAAGCTTTGGTCAGTGCTCGGCAATTCGGACATTGAGCAGTGAGGACCAACGTTCACTGTGGCACGGGACCTGTGTTTAATTTCTCATATATGAAGGACGAGAAAAACCAGTCACGTCCTACTGGGACTTGAATTGTGTGAATTTGAACGCCAGGTTCAAAGGCGTGTCATCTAAAGTAGAGTCAAAACAGGTCTCAAATGGCAAATCATACTTATTCCAACCTCCGTCTCTCCACCCGATGGTTTAGTACCAAAACGTTGAACACCACATGGGGAAGATATACTTTACACAAAGTATGTAGGGCTATTGAATTACTGTCATTATCATCCATATTAAATCAAATATCCTCACGCTTGCGCTTGCTGACTGTTCGGTTATTTCACTTAGACTCTTTTGTAGCCAAATCAACCCACTATGTAATGTTTGATTAACCCAGATGTACGAGTAGAGCAGACCATAACTATATAATATATATTTAAATAAATTTTATCCATTGAAATGCAAGTACATGTATATCATTAAAATAATCATGTAAAAACATTCAGTTACATGAAATATCAATAAACTATTCTCATATATCCTTACATTAGGATTGCGTCAACGGTATAGTTGCGACAATTCCTTTAACTATACGCGTCCAATTGGGACCAAAACTTTTTATTTCCCTTCTACTCATCAAGTTGCTTACACATATTAAGCAAGTATTCAGAAGTACTACAAATCTGCCTACTCAAGAAGCGGGGTCAATTAGATGTGGATCTTAAAGAATTCAAAAGAGTTGCTGGACCATCTAAAATCTTCAAATTTCAACCAAATTACAAATATTAAGCCATTTTTTTATCCTTCAAACAAAACTCCACACCAGAATCTTCAAAGCAGACTCACTTCGATTGTACGTGACACCTTTATAAACAAGAAAGGAAATGGAAGATACAAATACATTTTGTAATTTGTTTTAGTTCATGAAGAACCATATTTTGTGAAGATAAACTCTGATTCAAATAACAAATACACTAAAAAGACACCCTTAAGATGCTGGAGTTTCTCAAGGAAAATGTTTTTGTGGTTTTATGGGAAACGTTTTTCAAAAGATAGTCGGCACTCCAATGGGTACAAATTTATTCTCCGATCAGACTGAAGGAAGAAAGATAAAACTTCTCCCCTTATGAATATGGTGTGATATTGTGACATTTAAGTTTTGAATTTATATTTTAAAAGAAATGTAAACTTACTATAACATTCGTTAGTTTTGATTTCTTTGAAAAATTAAGACTCAAATCATAAATGTAACAGCACTACAACAAAACATCTCTTTTTATCTCACGAATTATAAACATTTTTCAATTAATGGTACAGGTGAAAAACAAAGCCTTCGCCACATATACAAAACGTATTCTAAGTCAGACATTCGGATTAAGTAATCAGTTTTATATTAAAGACACGTGGCTTGTTCCTAGACTGACCTTATGTTAATTATGTATGTATGCATATACACCTTAAGTGTCCTTGAGATTAGACGGTTAAAACCGAGGTCCAGCATGTTAAAGAACCCTCCTAGCTCAATGACCATACGTGCCGTGCATAGGACAATTTTGTCGTACTTCACTGCCATCGGTGACGTCTCCATATAAGTGACAGATTCTTGAATGGGACGTATTACACGAATTCAACCCATCACCAACATTTACCTTACAATTCATTGTGGACCATTGTACAGTGTACTCAACTATGCACAGCACAACAAGTGTCACACTGGCAACTCTGTAACAAAATACGTCAATACGGCCACATACCGTCTAGTCTGACTGTAATTGACACAAAACAATACACACACGAAATCTTGATGTGCACCGATGTCTTAGTACTTAAGCTGATAAGCATCTTTCTACACCGTACACAATAATGGAACCCAAATTCTTCGTTAGAGAACAATAGGAAAATTGTATTCAGCGACTCGTAATGAAAATGTTAAATAAAAATAAATCAAAGACAAAACAATCGGATCTTTGTCATGAAATTTATTTTGTTCTGTATTCAGTCAATTATAACAGAGAATATCTTATTTACAATATATCAAATTTACATTGAATCTTTAATAAGAGTTACGTCCCGTCGTTCCGTGACCATGTGTCCTGCAGAGGATTTGATAGGTATGCTTCAGTGTTGTTTTATTCATTTATTGAAATATTCTGGATATTGTATGCCCTTTTCAGATAAACCTACTGAAATCCAGCTTGAAAATGAAAATAGAAAGGAAATTTGCGTTTAATAACACCAGCATAGGTAACATTAAAACACACCGAGCGTATCATTAGACCGTGAACTGTAAAAAGTACACTTTTGTGTTTTCTAATAAAAGGGGTGCTACAGGTATAAATTACTGCAAGATATGTTTCAACGACATCTTTTGTAAAATAGGGGTAAGATAAAAAAAACTGTGAAATCTTGAACCAGACATCAATGCCGGCTCGGTAATGTATATGCTGTTACATCTAAGCCTATATATGCACACATATTGTTAGTAAAGTTGGCTTCTCATAATGACAACATCACACAAATCAGAAAACTAGAATGTTTGTAATGTTAACGACAGCGTTAGCTTTCCTCTACAGCAGCCACCCGTGATTTACGTTTGAAAGCTAAAGTGAACAACGTCCCCTTTGCTTTTTGTTACTGATTCGTTGTTTTCCTGAATAAATTTAAAAATCGATCCGATCATCTGTGATATGGGCAACCATGTTCAATAATAAAATGTGCTACAAATGTACCTATAATAGTAGACAGTAGGGACAGTAGACCCTCGCCTATAGACCACCTCGCTTAGGATACAATTTCCCTATACGGACAATACAAATTCGGTCTATCATTATTCTTAACTAATTGAAATACTAAGGAGACGGTCTCAGTAATAAAAATAGATGGCAGAAAAGCGAGGTACCACTGTATATATACCAATAACATTTTTCCCTGTCGTATATGTAACTGTGTGCATGAGCGTGGGAGTGCACTTGGATGTATATAATATGTCACATCTTATGCATCCAGTAGGATTAAGTAATACCATCCACCTTTGAATTGTAAGTTGGTCTACTTAGTGTATGTTGCATAAGATTTTATTATTCAGAATTTGAAAATCCAAAAATAACAGATGTTTGTGTCGATGTTTGTTGGCCATTTGCATAATAAAAACGGTAGAGTTATATTTGTATCATTTGACGGCAGCAAATACTAGCCTTCCGAGTATATCTATGTAGCGATGTTCTCAATTTAACAAAAGTTAATATCGCGAGATAAATTCACATTTTCCCATTTAAACATCACATAAAAAGATTTGTTCAACCATGCCTGCCCTGGCTGACTTCAATAAAACATTTCTTGTCGGTATGGATGGGAATTGTTATACACGCATATTTAGATTATAATAACCTTGACTTAAATGATCAAGCAAAATTGTACAGAGATTATTAGTGCTAGGTAAGAAAACTTCTGGTATTTGTGAGAATGTTTTTTAAAAATGAGCAAGTCAACGTGCGGTAAGAGATCAGCACAAAGATAAGTTAAAAGTGGTTATAAATGGTAACTATTCTATTCTTATAGACAACTTAAACTCATTTACTGAAAAAAATACTTAGAGATTGAAATTGGTGGATGTAAGATATAAAAACTTTTTCATCAAAATTTTGATTTTGTGTTTCGATGTAAAAATTACAAAGAAATCTCAGTTTTTCGTAAAATATTGCAATTTGATATCAACATTAATATCGTGCATTTCATAACCCCATTTTGTGTCTTTGCGTCTGGAAATAGAAAGTGATTGAAAACACCATAAGGAACAGCTGTAAGTTTGGTAGTTGTACTGTTATCACAAGATTTCTGATTCGTAGTTGTTCTGTAACCATATGGTACATATTAATGTCTGGTAGTTGTTCTATCCTCATATGATATGTGTTTGGCAGTTGTTTTGTAATCACAAGATTTCTGATTCGTATTTTTCATGTAACCATAGCGTTATGAACCATGTTATCTGTATATACAAGATTCCTATCTCGCAGTTGTTCTTTATTCATATGATTTGTCTGGCAGTTGTTCTCTAATCCCTAGATTTCCGTCTCGTAGTCATTATTTATCCATATGGATGGTATATATACGTCTCGTATTTGTTCTACAATCATTTGGTTTGGCAGCTTTTCTACAGTCACAGGATCTCTGATTCGTAGTTGTCACGTAAACATATGGTACAGATGTGTCTGGTAGTTGTTCTATCGCCACAATATTATTATCTCATAGTTGTTGTGCGTACAATGTTTATGTCTGGTAGTTGCTGTATACTCAAATGATATGTGCCAGGCAGTTTTTCTGCAACACGGAAATTGATGATTATTCTGAAAATAAGAGGCTAAGATTGAAATTTTATAGTGATGTTTGGGATTCAAGAGCTCTCCGTGTTTTTACTCCACCTGTGTCTCTCTTATATTTTCACTTTTTTACTTATATACCGTGTTAACGATGTTATCAGTTTTACTTACCTTATCTGACATAAAATAGTCATTAAATCCCTGTCGGGTGTATTCTCGGCTTTTATGTGGTGTTTTTTTTGCTTGTTTCTGATTTGTTTTATGATCTGTAAAGGATACCATAGTCAAGTTTACTTCATATACACTGTCTAAAATTATGCGATTAACATCCTCTTCTACTATTGTAAAAATGATTATGAAATATCTTTCACTATCCCGTAACCTGTTGTTAATGGTGTAACACGAATCTGTCATCCAAGGTTTTAAGTGGCGAGGGAGAAACATTGATATCAGAGCGAGCATTGCTCTATCTACCTGATGTACGGTAACATTGACATTGAGTTGTCGTGCTCTTCTGCCAAATCTGAAAATGAAACCTATACAGTGGAGTATCGTCTATCCGGACACTTACAGTAGAGTCGGTCTATAACGAATTGGCTTAAAGCGAATTCAGTGCTGTAACGAAGAGAAATAGAATCCACAAAAAGAATTACTATTTATCTATATATGTACTAAATTCTGATGCTTAAAACGAAGAATGCCAATAACAAAGTCAAAAGTCAATCCCCTTTGACTTCGTTATAGACCAACTCCACTGTATAAGTGTTCCTATCCAAAGTGTCCAAATAAATGAACAATAATGTCCGAACCAAAAGATCAGTCCTTGTCTGTATTCCAACTTACGTTAATCTCAACCATTAGTCCAGAGTCCTTGTCTCTATCGAAACTTACGTTTGTCACAGCCGTGTATGTTTCTGAAGTATCTTCCTTTATCTGAACTTTCGTTGGTCCCGAGTCCTTATCTGTATTCGAACATACGTTCAAAAATCTTCATTATAGGTTAGACAGTGATATATATGTACATGCAGATAATTCAACACCAAAAAAAACGTACAGTACAGAGAGCATACATAACAATGGTGATATCGATAAAAAATACCTCTTGTATGGTACAAAAAGTTTGACTATCTCTTGTGTATATAGAAGAAAGTGATAGGTCTTGATTTCATCACTTTTCAATGTCATCAATAAATATATGTTTCCAAATAACATTATCCCTGCCCTTCGGATTAGCATAAGTCAGTAAACATCGAGGCCCCGTGTCATGCCGGTACGTTAAAGCACCCTCCCTGTTCTACGGCCATTAGCACCGATCGAGCATAGGCTAATTTTGTCGCCCTTCACTGGCATTGGTGACATCTCCATAAAAGTGAAAGATTCTTGAATGGGACGTTCAAAACCCAACGAACAAACATCCAAATTGCATTGCTACAACACTCTGGAATCTCCCAGTTCCTGACATAACGTCCGCTATGAAACACCTGCTCAGACAGCTGATATAATGTTTTTATTCAATCAATTTTGATTTTTGTCACTATTAAGGTTGATAAGTGTACCATAACAAGATTTATACAGTACTGTACGTTTCACGTGTACAGGTACATGTGGGATACCTAGGCCTATGTCAGTTTCACTCTATAATAATTTTCACTTCACTTAACTGAGATACACCGCGGAGTTTGCTTTTTATAGTGAAAATAACTCGCTGTTAATCATGACACTTTAATTCTGTTCTATAGCTTTCATTTCACGATTTTACTGCGTGCATTCTATATAATATACTTACTAGCATGATGTTTAAATTTAAATTCAAATTTATATAAGCATTGATGTATGACCGATAAAGATCTTAGTAGATACTAAACTCCTTACATTCGTTCCCCGGTATTCTGCTAATTGAACATGTCGATCACGTCTTTTAAGTTTGTTTTGTTACCTTTTAGATTCTGAAGTACTGATTCTAGATTAGAGGCAAATAGCTATTTTCGCATCTTCACACATTATCAATGACAATTTTTATATGATAAAATTATCACAACGAAGATATATCCCTAAATTTATACGAAGCTTAGAAAGGCTATCAACCTGTGGGGAAAATGTTCTAACCATTTTACAGCATTACGCCGAATCTTATACCTCTATGTCACGTCATAAATATTTAAACTTCAATTTACTATCGGCAGACTTGGCGATGCAACATGGGAACGACCTGAGTGTTGTTCATATTAACAGTTTGGATGAAGGATTTGAACTTCCAATACGCCTTGAATGCCATTCTCTGTTCTATCAAAATCTGGGCCGGAATACAATTTTCGGATGTATTTTCTATTACGATTGTAGACTTTTGTTAGGTTTCCAATTGAAAGATTTAAAGAGACGCCGAGTGTATTTTAATTGAGTAATTCCACCTGGATTTAACAGTTTGTGACGATATCGTGAACTGATTATAGGTGTCAGGAACAAAATAAAATACCTGTAAATAATTACCTGAGAGAACATAGGCTGTTCACTTCTCATAACTTTATCCCACACAGGCATTTTATTATTTGCGAATAAATTGAATTAGTTAGCATCATATTGTTAACAATTCTTATTGCATCACTAGGAGATTGAAATATTGTTTTCTTTCTGAATATGCAAATTTGTTATCTCCCAGACACGCGACACACTTGGGATAAATCGTTTTAATAGTGAATAGCTTTGTACCAGATCATGGACATTAACCTTATTCATTATACTTACAACTCTAATAAATTTTTTTTTTTCAGTTGTATCAATTTTCAAATTATTGGTTAGTTTGATACATTTCAATGGAATTGTAGTTGGCGATGTTTACCTCAGTACTGTTTTATCCGTTGGGGTTGACATTGTTTTCTTTGTAGATTCTGGCAAAAGTTTCTTTGTTGACCTTCAAATTGCTTTCTTTGCTGGCCTTGACATTGCTTTCCTCATTGACCTTGGGCTTGTGTTTTTTCGACCTTGACATTGTTTTCTTTATTGACTTTTTAATTATTTCCTTTGCTGGCAATCACATGTATTTTAATGGCCTTTCTTTACTTGCCTTGCCATTGTTTCTTTGTTGACTTTGGACTTTTTTCCTTATCAGTCGTGACATTGTTTTTTAGCTGATCTTCACTTTATTTTTTCTCTGCATCCCATTGTTTCTGTACTAGCATCCCCACTGTTTCTGTACTAGCATTTCCACTGTTTCTGTACTAGCATTTCCACTGTTTCTGTACTAGCATCCCATTATTTCTGTACTAACATTTCCACTGTTTCTGTACTAACATTTCCACTGTTTCTGTACTAGCTTCCCATTGTTTCTGTACTAGCATCCCATTGTTTCTGTACTAGCATCCCATTGTTTCTATACTAGCATTCCATTGTTTCTGTACTAGCATCCAATTGTTTCTGTACTAGCATCTAATTGTTTCTGTACTAGCATCCAATTATTTCTGTACTAGCATCCCATTGTTTCTGTACTAGCATCCCATTATTTCTGTACTAGCATCCCATTGTTTCTGTACTAGCATCCCATTATTTCTATACCAACATCTCATTGTTTCTGTACTAGCATCCAATTATTTCTGTACTAGTATCTCATTGTTTCTTTACTAGCATCCCATTATTTCTGAACTAACATCCCATTGTTTCTGTACTAGCATCCCGTTGTTTCGGTATTAACATGTCCACTATTTCTGTACTAGCATCTCCCATTATTTGTGTAGTAGCATTCCCATTGTTTCTGTACTAACATCCCATTGT
>JACSZP010003625.1:0-19379 GCA_016161895.1 Pinna nobilis | reverse complement strand
GAGAGAGAGAGAGAGAGAGAGAGAGAGAGAGAGAGAGAGAGAGTTGATTCGAATCAAGCTACAACGTTGAAGATCGGTATAAAAACTCCGTTCTGTGCTATTTGAATAAAAATGGGGAACTACTATTGTTTATGTCAAATGACAATCTATTTAAAATTACAAAGACAGCTCATACAAGATACATGTATTAAAAAAAACAACAACTCGTATATGTATACATATATATATACATGTAGGTTTCCGAGTCATCTATTAAAACTTTGAAAGATGAAAAACATTGTGCCATAAGTTTATGAACAAACGTCATTTTATATAATATATTGCTATATATTTATAGTAAATTTATGTTTTTTTCTAAACTGCTCTAATTTTATTACTATTCAACCGATTTCAATGAAACCTTTCTTTAAAAATTGATAATTTACTCAAGAATGTTTTAATACAAACAAATTTATTTTCTTGTCAAATGGTTAAAATAATGCAATAAGTAGAAAACAAAATTAAATTTTCAAGTTGTCAAAAATCTCCATACTAAGTAACGTTATATAGAGAACGTGCATTTTAAAATTTTAAGAAGTGGGTTAATCTCATGTAATCTCAAGTCTGCTGTAAGAATTTTTTTTAAGTTTTATATCTAAAGAAACTACATAAAACAATCGATTTTTTTGTACAATTAACTTAAAAATTGATCCAGTCTCTGAAAACCTAAGGGATTTTTAACAAATGCAATTTCACTATAAATATATAGTAAAAATGACGTTTGTTCATAAACTTATGACACAATGCTGTAGATAAGAGGCTCGTCTTCAGACCGAGTGGTCAAGGGACCGAGTCTTGGCACAGCCGACTGACTTTCATGTCCTTATAAAACAGTAAAACCGAAGTCCTGCGTCACAATAATATCTTATGAGACATTTAGAATTTAGAAACCCCCAAGAGTGGGTAATATGCATGGATGACGTCAGCTTGTGGGGATTTACGCCGGTTACAGTGACGCTGACATACAACTGGCGTTTGAAAGGCAAAGGGCTAAAATTCCAAATGTCACGATAGCGTCGAAACGCTAAAGATATCCCACTGCTCAATGTCCCGAGGCATAGGCCAAAAGTTGAAGCACTTCACCAGTATAAGACGACCAATCTTGATATTGGTGAATCATTAATTCTCCCGCGTTAAAAATAAAAATAATGATAATAAGCTGCCTCTGATGCATATAGCGTTATTTTTTCATCCTGTGAGACAAAAGACTCTGCATCATACGATGAAATGAAGATCCAGGTATGTACAAAGAAATGAACGACAGGTTCCTGTCATGATCATTTTAAATCGAAATATTTTAAGTGCACAAGGGCCTTCGATTTGCAAAAGCTGAATACACGAACGGTATGAACTTGAAAGTTCCCGTTTTCTCTGTGACGTCACGTATTAGCCTGACGTATTTCCGTCGATTGTTTAACTGACGGTGTACCACATGTTGTTGTTTTTCCTCCGAAGTTCAGATATAAGTAAACATGGCACCTTATTATGGATAATGATGCAATTGCACGATTGTTGGAATATGTATTCGATGACAAATGTCCTGGACTTAAAAGCTATAAAATCAAGGAGGATTCAGTTTCAGAAGATATATCAAGTATCTCGAATCGCAATTTTCCAAGGATCTTGATAAATACAAGTTACAACGTTTCCTTTTCGGAAGTTTGGTCATCTTCACATGACCAGTGTTCATTTGAGGGTCCTCATCACTGTGAAACATCTGCGATAGACATGACTGATGATTCTGACAAATGTAGGATCATAGATAAACAGTAAGTAGCAAGGTAAAAACAATATCAAAATTCAAAATGTAGCCTAGATAGGCCTACGTCTGTGGCGTATCCAGTATACACTTATAGTAGTAATACAGACCGATGCTACCACAGAACAAAAGATCTCAAACTGATCATGATTCCCTACCCTATCCGTAGAGCATTTGAGACGGGCGTTGCATGCCAACAACGGACCATGACTCCTTCTGGACACTTGCTCTCACCCCATTAGGGATGCGCTATTGTTTTCCACGTTGAGACCATTATCATTCTTCAACTTGTCGTATTTATGAGGACTTGAGGTTTCGAATTGTATCCCTTGGCCTACTTTAATTTCATCTTGTTTCCATCTTGTACTTCAATATCAGAATACATTTTATGTACTTTTGTTAAGTTGATCCTCGTCCACTGATATGCCACATTTTGCATCTTGTGAGTAATAATGATGATAAAGAATCAGATATCCCCTACATGCTTGTTATACATGGACCTACTGATAGGCCTTTCATATTCTCAAATTTCCTCTAGATTCTATCACATAAGTCTGATGGTTTTGGGAATTTAAACCCGAAAAGTGGTAGCGCAATTATTTTTTTTTTACAATTTTTTTAAACCAGTTAATGACAGTAAACATAAAAAATTAAAATTAAAAAAAAATAATCATTTCAAAATGGGAGACGATAATGTTGTCAAACTATTGCAAGAAGACTTAAATCTTTGTTGACACCCTGGTAAAAGCCATGAAAAAATGGTTCTCTACATTCGATAAATATTTTATCATTTGAAATATTATGTGAACAAATTTATGTTTATTGTTTTATTTTTTAGACTAACAGATGAGTCTGAAGTGTGTACACTTCAAAATTTGACCTATCCTCACGTTGGAGACGACCAGAACAAGGTTAGAGTACCATTTGTCTATTTACAATTCCACTGGACCTGTACATGTACTGCAAATATGAATGAACTTGCTTTGACGATATTCTCCGCCATTAGACTTATCTTTAATTGTTTTTGAGTAGAATTGTCTTAAAATTATTATTTACTAAAAGTCTTTTTTCAAGCCACATTGTTTTTTTTTCGATCAAAGTTGTGATACTGAATCGTGGTAAATTCTGACAACATTATGGTAGATTATTTAAAAAAAAATACGTTAAGGAGTTACCTTTTTGAGAAAGGATTATACTATGCAAATGACAGATGTTCAAAATGTAAATGACAAAGCGCAAAAACAACCTGGTCAATTCAAACAGTCTAATGAATGGCTATACTTGGACCTACGAGGCCGAATGGTTTAAGCACCGCGCTATCTAGAGCTGTTTTAACATGTTAGAAAGTTTGCAAGTTTATTTGCGGAACATTGCAATTTTATCAGTGTTCCCTCCAATAAAACCAGGTCGATGCCATATATGATTCAAAAATTGTCAAGTTGTCGTAAATCAAAACAAGTAAAAATCCAAACATGTCCATAAATTGCTGGGGTCGCACATCTAGTGTTTAGAAATAATCAGATAGCCTTCAAAGACCTACTGCGTATTTTGAATCAACAAATAACTGATTGACTGCCTCGTTTTTACGGTTAAATATTGCGAATTATCCAATTGATTCATATTAATTATTAGTTATTCTAAGTTTTATCATCAGTTTTGGTTCTCTTAGGACAACAGCGATATTGTAGCCCCTTTCGTCATTGGATACCGCGTATACATTATGCTTGTTTCTCTTTAGATAAAGAGTGCTTATTGGGACGACCTTAGGACTGTTGGCTATGGACGGAAAGAGAGACAGAAATACCCATACTACAGCGACTCCTTCGATCCCAGGATGTAAGAGGAGCCTACAATTGGCTTTTTATTATTTATACGTACATGTAGATTTAAAATTCACGAAACACATCTATAAAAAAAATAAGGAAAACCATTCGTGAACACGAATGAAAAGATCGTACATTAGATAGAAACAATCGGGATTGTCTTTAACATTAAAATACAACGCCGCATAAAATGGTTCAAAGATTTCCAAGAAGGTTACGCCCTATACTATGCTGGGGTGTCTTTTCTTATGTCGTGTCTTATTTTTTTATGTCACATTTGCGATCGGCAGTTCACCGTTAACCATCTGTGCTTTTTACAAACCTGCAAACCTAATATACCGTAGGCCCCTATTGCCACCCAATCAAAACCTTATACCAACGGTTTATTCTTAAATACATGGCGGATCTTTGTAATTTTCATATCACCTCATTGCTATTGATTTCTCACTCGATTTATATATTCACTTTTGTTTTGAATCTGTAAAATTTTTTGCGGAAATAAAAATTAAATTGTTTCATTTATTATATCTTTTAATATTTGAACTTATTAAAACTATTAATTCGCATATATTTGCTACTTTTGCCGCGGTGTAAATGTTATATTCTCTCAGATATCCTAAAATAAAGCAAGGTTGGGCACCATAAAACTTGAAAATTGACTTAAGTCTGAGAATCCAGTCTCTCGGCCAATCAGAATTCAGATTCAGAGGATGAGCTGGATTTGAGAATCTTTTTAGACTTAAGAAAATTCACAAGTTTTTTGGTGCTCAGCCCTGAACTTGCTTTAAATGATTCCCAATTGTATGTCTCTTCAGGACATTCAAAGGCTTAGGTGATTTGATATCATCATTTGATGATGGTAACGTGGAGACGAAGTCCCAAGAACAACTGGCAGAAAATGTGTTTCTTGCCCTAGAGAAGCCCTCGGACATAATGGACACATATCTGACCACCTACAGAGATTGTCTGCAGTTCCTTTGTAGTCCCGTCCAGCGGCGTCCAAATCAGCGAGGGGAGTCGGAAGGGTCCAAATCGCCCAATGTGGTCCCAATAGAGACCGATGGAACAGACGAATGTAGGAAACTTTTTGAACGAATCCAATCTGATTCTGTAAAATCTATCTTCACCGACAGAAACCAATCACATGCTGAAAATAAGAACTCTAACTTTATGGACAATTCCGAAGTAATGGATACTGAAGAATGTAAGACAGTTCATTCTTGTAACAGTCGATGTAAAAGTTTGGTCTCGAACTCTGTGGAACAGGGAGACAGTAATGTTGCAAAAGGGTCTGCACATCCTACAAACCAAAGTGACGACACAAAGTCAATAGCAGAAGACAAGACTAACATAAACCATGAAGTCACGCGCGGAAGTGACGCAGTAAAGGACAGCAAAGACGATCGAAACGAAGTTCAGTCAAGAATTCCCTTGTACCAAAGAAGCAGAGAGGATGTAACCAAGAGGGACGCCAAAGATGACGAGGTGGAGAAACAATCAGACGACTGCTGTGCAGCAATGGAGTCATCTAATGATCAAGATTTTGACTTCGTTACATCGGAACCTAAGACAACAGAACACAGTGCAGTATCCACAGAGTCGCATAACAAGTCCGTTACAGAGAGTGATTCCTTCATGTTTTATTCGTATTAGGCCTATATTAATGTCGAAACCCAAAAAATGTACTTGTTCTGTACGTTGTGGTTGTTGAATTGCCATCTCTACCTATTTTGACGAGAATTCGTTTATCATCTGAATTATTTCACAAGAATTTGACTGTGGACTCGCGGAGATAATGACCGGTCAGCAGGGGAAGCTTACTCCTCCATGGCACCTGATCCCACCTGTGGTTTGTCAGAGGTCCATGTTTGTCTGCTGTTCGCCAAATTTTTATATTGCCGCCTGATGCGTTTGACGAATGATATCTTAGAGTCTGTTTTCATATTTTCATATTGTTATATATAATACCCGTTCTTTATATTTCTGAATATATATCCCAAATCGGTATGGGTACTTGAATTTGATTAAAATCATATAGCATAACCTCATAAAAGAAATATAGTTTATTTGACTTAGTTATAATGACACTGTTAAAAAGCGGAGCGAAACGTCGACCGGAACTAGTGAATAGCCTACTACCAAACACCAAATAAAACCAATAAAATATATCAAAATTTTAACAAGAAGTAAAATTGATATACGTCGGTAGTTATGAAAGTCTTTGTTTTCTGTTACAGGGAAAGTTGCACATGGGCCAAGATTCTTTTTACAAAAGAAAAGAAAGAGTGTCAGGAAAAATCGCAAAGGTAAATGTGATCAAGTTTTTATTTCTGTTTATTTCGGGTTGGATCTAAGACTTGCTCTTCCTATTTTCAATGTAATTTGCATATATTTCCAGTGCTCCGGGGGAAGAGGAACCAGATCCTAAGGTGACAGACTTATCAAACATACGGCCGACATCGGAGCCTTTTGTGCCAGTGTCAGTTAAGAACAACGCATCTACTTCTAGTCTACATCAGTGGAAAGTCACATGTTCATCGAATTCCAACCATGTAAGTGTACCTGTTCACGCAAAACCAATCACTGAATAAGTATTGAACCGTTGTTTTTATTCATCGTTATTTCAACGAAACTTTGCTATCTATGTATGCTTCTTTAAGGATGAAAACGCGGGCGTTCCCGCAGTTCTTTGTACATCGTCGTGAGCCACGGCGTTTTCCGATTCCTTGTGGAAACTAGGGAAAAGAACCGGAACCTTGGCTTGCGAAGATGTTCTTTGTATGGGATAGTAAGAGAGTTTTGCTATTACTGCAGTTTACTTTACAATACTTTACGTAGGCCTATCTGTTTCTGTTAATTTTCTTTTTGTATTTTGTGTCTTTTATTCAGGACACGAAGCATGAGTACGCGTCTCAATTCAAGCCGCCAATAGTGTTCCGGTCATCTATGTCACAGATGTCAACAACCGACAGCTTAATCGACAACCATCGACCTAATTACCAGACACAAATGACAAATAGCATACGATATCCACAACTCCAAGGCTCTTACTGGCACCAACAGATCCAGTTATACAACCAACAACAACAACAACAACATTTACAACAACAACAACAACAGCAGCACAACCAACAACATCCAAGTTATGGTCTTTCCAATAACTATGGATCTTCCCATTTAAGCCAGGAACAATGGCACCGCTCAAATTTGACCTGTACAGAAAATCGAGATCAAGCTTCGACAAATCACCAATGCCAACAATCGCACAACTATTCACACAACATGTCAGGGAACATGCCGACTTTTGTTCAGCCTCCACCTGGCTTTGGAAACAATTCAGCCCCTAAGCCACTAACACCACGTCAACAGCTGTTCCATCCGGAACCACAAAATTATGCCATGCCACCACAGCGTCAACTCATTGACCACCAACCACAACACCAGCTCTTTCCTGTTAACTTAGTAGGGAACCTCGTGCAACAATCTAGGCATACGAACAATGTTCCCCAGCAACATTACTATCCGAACTCCGGTCTACAGAGGCTTCCATTCTACCAGAATACACAAAACAATCAGATGTACCAGCAGCCGCTCGGGTACCGTCTAAACTGGTGCTATAACAACAATAACAATAATAATTGCAACGAAGAAAACGGCAACGACATAGACAATGATTATGACATGTATTACAGGAGCAATATGGACAATGATTACAGCAATGAAAACCGCAAAGAAAAGGTGAAAGTATCTAAACCAAGGCCCATCAGATCCAATCTGATCCGCATATATCCATCCAGCGACGCTGCGGATTAAGTAGACAATAGGGCTATGGATGTTTAACTATGTCCATTTAAAAAAAAATTATATTTTGTTAATATGAAATGACTTTTGGAACAGTACTAGATTCTATTGTTTGTTTGTATTCCTGAACGTAATGTTGATGTATGTAAGTTCTATATTTAAATGTATCAATTAATTATGTAAATATACGTTGTTCAGATCAAGTTCGTCTTTTATTAATAAAAGTATTATATATTACGTTGACGTCGTCAATTTCAGTGGAATTTGTTTTTCCCTGCCTTACTTAGTTTTACAGACACAAAACGACTTGGAATACCAGGTACCACGATATTCAATAAAAAAGATACATGCGCGAATCCAGGATTTTTTCCAGGGGGTCGATATTTTCCAGGGGGGTCCAACTTGTGAAAAGGAAAAACCTATCCCTGTGAAAATGAGAATTTAAGCATAATTGACCAATATTGGTAATATTTTGCAAATTCCAGGGGGGCAGATCCACGCATTCAAGAGTTTTAATTTGTACTAGCCACCACTTGCAAACTTGAGCAAGAGCTTCTTGGTTAGTGACTTTAACTTCTGAGTATGAGGTCATGGGTTTGAATCCATGCTGCGCACTCAGCTGATATTTCTTAGTCCAAATTCATAGCTCTTTGCTAGCAAATGGTGACATCTCCTTTTTGGTCTTAATAGCCAGGTTCCATTGTTCATAGCTGTACATGTAGAGAATCAGACATGTAAATTAAAACCTTCTGTAGTGACCGCCTGTATATAAAGGTCATCCGGCCACAAAGACTACTTTTTGCCATCCCCAATAGTATCATTTGTGTACATATAAACCTCTGTATAAAGACCACCTCCTTAAAGAGACAGGTTTTCATGTGTGCCTAAGGATGTCTTTTTACACAAGTTTTACTATATATTTACATTTATTAAGCTCTGCAATAAATTCAGCTGGTCGTGACATATCAAATTCTGTCATGGCCTCTTGATGCATATGCAAGATATATTTAGCAGGTCTTATCCTCCTATTCTTCCAAGTTTTACACAATGTCGGAGCAGAACAAGTAAATCTTAACAATAACCCTTTCACCCCTCAGTATCAAAGTAGTATGCTCTTTTCTATGGTGTTGGATCAGTCTATTATAGTTTGCAGGGGTGAAAGGGTTAAGGAAAGTCCAGCAGTAGATATGAATCACTTGCAGTTCACTGTTGTTGACTCAGATAAGAGTATGTATCTGTCAGTGTAAAGGGTAGAGTTGACTTCAGAATTTGATTCCCCATCATCTAATCATTGCTATAGTCAGATTTAATCAAATCCAACTGGGCCAAACCTACAGGAATATATAATACATGTCGGCAGCTATTACTAAGATATGTCACATGGGTCAAACAGAGTGCAGTGAGTCTTTGCAGCAGACATCTGCAGATTTTTTTTTTGGTCTGTTGGTTGGAATTCTGATTACCAATACATGTATTTACTTTTAACAAAGCCATAGGATCACATTATTGTATCATTTGTTGATTTATTGATTGTTTTGTTGGCTAACATCCCACTCAAAGACCTTTCGCTTATAAGGAGACGTCACTGTGTGCCGGTGAGGGACAACAAATTCTTCCTATGCTTGGCACTGATGGCCATCGAGAAGGGAGGGTCCTTTAACGTGTCAACACCTATTGTGACACCAGGGCTGGGCACCATAAAACTTTTGAATTTACTTTAGACTGAAAAGCTTCTCAAATCCAGCTCATCCTGACTTCTGATTGGCTGATAGATTCTCAGACTTCAATCAATTCTGAGGTTTTATGGTGCCCTGTCTAGATCTCAGGTTTTTACTGTCTCATCCGAAAGACAGGGACAACAAACAACAATGTTGTTTGGATTTGGATTTCTCACTATCAGAAAGCGAACACACACTTACCACTCAGCCACTTGACCAAATAAAGATATGATAAGACAAACAAACCTTTTTTCAAGGGCAAGTAAAACTTACATAGTACCTCTTGCCCTTTCTGGTAATTGCATTTGACTATAAATATCAAGGGCTGTTTTATTTTTATTTTGAGAAAAATAAAGAAAAATGATGAATTTCTTAAATATACATTGTACCATATAGTGACTTTGTACAGATAACTGGCTTGTGCTAAGATAACAAGCTTGTGCTAACAAGTTTGAATTTTTTTCAGGTGCTGAAGACCCACCAGGGATAGAGATTGTAGGTGAAAATCCACAAGTAGTCGATGGAAATGGTAAAGCAAAAACGACGTGTTTAGCAAAAGGCCTAGCAGATGGGGAGCAACCAAACCTTAAGTGGTATAATTCAACGCAGCAGATAACAATGGATATTTCATCATCGTAAGTTCTACCAACTTTTTCGTTGGGTCGTTTGCTGGTTTTTCCTTCTCTTTGAATGAGGCAGTCAAAACAGAGGTCCCCAGCTTTTACAGTAGGTGATAAAGAACCTGAAAGCCAAATGGCCGTCAGTGCTGAGCAGAGGCCATACCTTTAGCCCATCATTGACATACAGTGAGGGGGGCCTCCGTGGCCTAGTGGTTAGCGTGTTCGACTGTGAATCGGAAGATCCGCGTTCGAGCCACGTCAGGGCTACTCCGTGGTTGGCCTGCTGTTTCCTTTGGATGAGACAGTAAAAAGCGAGGCCCCGTGACACAGTAGGTGTTGGCACGTTAAAGAACCCTCCCTGCTCTACGGCCAGCAATGCCGAGCATAGGCAAAATTTGTAGCCCTTCACCAGCTCACGGTGACGTCTCCATCTGAGTGAAATATTTTTGAGTGGGACGTTAAACAACAATACCATACATACAGTGAAGACGCCATATAAGTGAAATATTCTTTAGTGGGATGTTCAGCAGCAATACAACCAAACTTTTAAAGAACCCTCTCTGCTCAACAGCCATAAGTGCCAAGCATAGACACACTTTGTCGCCCTTCACATGGTGACGTCTCCATATAAGATTCTTGAGTTGGACATTAATTAACAATGTGTACAATACTTGCTACTGTAATGTTCTTTTTCAGAATGACAGTGTTTTCAACTCCAAGTAGGCCTGACAAGTTAGATCTATTCATTGATCCAGTTCAAGAGTACATGTCTGGACTATATGTTTGTAATGGAACAATTAATGGCCAGGTATACAGTGCGAATTTTCAACTTTCCGTTAGAAGTAAGTGTAATTTATTACATACTTGTTCTATATCTTACTATAGTTATAAAAGCCTTTTTCTAGGGATGCAATAAAAAAGTTTGTATTGCACATATATTCCATAACAACTGGAACTACTTTTAAGGGGATTCTTCTTAGCCTAATTGTTTGGCATTTTTGTTATGCTACAGTCATACGCCTTGATTTCAAATCGGGTTCATACGGAATTAAAACGGTATCGACTTGTTTCCACTCTATAGACCCGTATTGTAACCTGTGTAAATTCCTTATGGATTCCCGGGCTATGATATGGCAGAAAAATGTTTTTGGTCATGTTCAAAATTTTTGCACAAATTTATGGTGGGTGGGGGTGTCTAAAATACATCTAACAGAAAGGGATTTTGGAGTTGCCTTAAGGCTCAAAGCGAATTTTCAAATGCAAATGCATGTCAGTGTTGGGTTTCCAACTAGCCCAAATTAGTGAACCTTAAAATTTGAATTGAAAAATGATGAAAAAGCATAAAGATGCATGTCAAAAATAGATGATTTCTTAATGGAACTGAAAACTAATGCTTCCTTGCACAAACTTATATATCACTTCGAAGTATTTAGTTTGCCCCATCCCCTACCTTTTAATATATGTATCCCATCCCTCTCCTTTGTTAGATTGCTTCCTTTAGGGCTGTGCACCTCAGCTAGCAGTGATGCTTATGATTGCCACTAGGATCTTTTTCTGTCGATTTTTGGAAAATGCCATTTGCAACATCATTCATTAACGTGAATAAATGTTAAATAGGGAAAATTTTTCTTGTAAAAAATAAGAAGCCCACCAATAAGGAAACTTAGCCTGATTAAACATTATGTGGTCCCCGTTTAAAATTGTGTCGGACATAACCACACATCATCCAAGATGGCCACCATTGCTAAAAATAGAAATTTCTTCAACTATATTTCAAGTCAGAATGTCTTCAAATTTGCAAAACTGCAGACAGGAGTTTTTAAATATGTATACATGCATATGACAGGTTTTAAATGAAATTTGAAATATTGTCAATTCTGAAAGATTTATGCAATTTAGGCATGCATGGATGAGCAAAAAGGCCAGTCATAATGCAACTGCCTGATTGGTCCTTGAAAAAAAAAATGCAGATAGTCCTTGAAAAAAAATTGCAGAATTGTTGAACAACTTAAGATGGTGTAACATTTACCAGGTGGACATTTTAGGCTTTTTTTACCCTCTAGTTTATTATGATAACTTTGTTGTGTTATACTCATGTATATTATCTTTGCATTTGCAGTACCTTTAGAAGTTGATTCAACAGCTTGTCCAAGGACTGCCACAGCCATCAAAGGCAAAGATGTGACTATAAAGTGTGCCGGTCCTCAGTCATACTCTCTGACGTGGTATTCCCCTTCAGATAATACAGCTCCTGTCCAAGGAGGTAAGTTTTTCAGTTTTTAGCTCACCAGGACGTAAGTCTGGAGGGGGCTGCCATGGCCTAGTGGTTAGCGCTTTCAAATTCGAATCGAGAGGTCCCGGGTTTGAGTCCAAGCCAAGTGGTGGTTGGCTGTCCCTGTCTTTTGGATGAGACAGTAAATACTGAGGTCCCGTGTCACAGTAGGTGTTTGCATATTAAAGAACCCTCCCTGCTCACATGGCCATACAGGGATCCACTGGAAAGCCACCTAGGGCAGCTTAACGGAAAATGAAGAAATTTGGGGAAAAATTTTGGACCAAATAAGCGCCCGGGCGGTTAATAGAATGTTTTTTACCTTTGATCTGGAATCAAATCACACATCCATCATACCATGTTATCCCATACTCATACTGGCACTCACATTGGCTGTAAGTGTCAATTCTCCAAAATCCATTTCAATCAAAATCAACTGAATATAGTTATTAATTTCCAGACCATCATACTTACCTATATCTAGAAGAACAGTTTGAGCAGATGAACATTATTTGTAATTTTCAGATCATTCATAAGTACATGTGCCAGGTTGTCTTTTGACATTATTTGTAATTTTCAGATCACCATAGGTATCCAGCGGTACAAGGTGGTCTTTTGAACATTATTTGTAATTTTCAGACCATCCTAGGTATCCAGGTATCCAGAAGTACTAGATTGTCTATTGAACATTATTTGTTATTTTCAGATCACCTTAGGTATTTAGAAGTACAAGATGGTCTTTTGAACATTATTTGTAATTTTCAGATCACCATAGGTATCCAGCAGTACAAGATGGTCTTTTGAACATCATTTGTAATTTTCAGACCATCCTAGGTATCCAGGTATCCAGAAGTACTAGATTGTCTATTGAACATTATTTGTTATTTTCAGATCACCATAGGTATCCAACAGTACAAGGTGGTCCATTGAACATTCAGTGTTTTCCCTTCATTTTATTTGAACAGGCTTGAAAATGAATTGAACAGGCCAAGAACAGGGGTTTTGGGGGTTTCTCCCCTCTAAAAGATATTCAAAACTTACATTTGAACCGGCCAAAAAATAGCTTGAAGCTGTCAATTTGGCCGGCAGCCGGTTCTTAGGGAAAACACTGACATTATTTGTAATTTTCAGACCATCCTAGGTATCCAGGTATCCAGAAGTACAAGATTGTCTATTGAACATTATTTGTAATTTTCAGATCTTCCTTGGTATCCACAAATACTAGATTGTCTATTGAACATTATTTGTAATTTTCAGACCATCCTAGGTATCCAGGTATCCAGAAGTACTAGATTGTCTATTGAACATTATTTGACCATCCTAGGTATCCAGGTATCCAGCAGTACAGGGGGGTCTGTTGAACATTATTTGTTATTTTCAGATCATCCTAGGTATTCAGAAGTACAAGGTGGTCTGCTTATTGAACATTATTTGTAATTTTCAGATCACCATAGGTATCCAACAGTACAAGGTGGTCCATTGAACATTATTTGTAATTTTCAGACCATCCTAGGTATCCAGGTATCCAGAAGTACTAAATTGTCTATTGAACATTATATGTAATTTTCAGATCTTCCTTGGTATCCACAAATACTAGATTGTCTATTGAACATTATTTGTTATTTTCAGATCATCCAAGGTATTCAGAAGTACAAGGGGGTCTGCTTATAACGGATGTGCAAGAATCGGACGAGGGAACATTCACAGTTCTGGTATTTAAAGATGACGTGCCTAGTTTAAGAATTACAATTGACTTGACAGTATATGGTAAGATATATTACTGTACCTCCAAGTAGAATTAATGAATCTAATTGGTTGATGACTAATCATTATAAGCAGCTGATGACTTGTTTCTGTGTCACATGACTAGAAATGACAGGAATCGTTACACATTCAAGAATAATTGAATACCAGTCAATAATATTAATGATAATTTTCCCGGCCCCAAAATGTTCAAAATGACAGGGCAATATATTGCAACTCTTTTTTTTCTAGAATTATTTCATTGCATTGAAAGGTACAGACTCTAGTTATAATAATAATAAAATAATATGTAATAATATAAAAAATACCTTTTTCAACTTTGCTGCCACAGGGGGAGGGAGGGGAGGGGGGCAGTTCCAGTTATCTCTGCAACAGTTGCACTTATTGGAATGAAACTTAGCATCAGGGATGAGAATTTTCCCCTGATCAGAGGAATTCCTCCTTTTCCTAGATTTTGCTGCAATGTTAAATCTTTGTTTTCTCCATAAAGTTCCTAGAAAGGAGCCATTTTCCTCTATTTTAGCTGTAGTGGAGTCTCATCCCTGTAGCGTACAGATACATTTTGAAGATATCAGGTCAAGTTCTCGTTTGGTCACCATCAAACTTTTTTTTTTCCTATGAATTACTCACCTTTAACTTAAAATATTTCCAATTCATGGTTTCTGTTCAATATCTCTGGAGTTTTGTGCACATATTGGAAAAAAAAAATTGATCATTAAAAAAATGGGGCTCCAAATGGAAAGTGCCAATTTCTGTTTATTCCTTTTATCTGAGAAAGTATTGAAGGGATCCACTGACTTTGCATTGAGTTTCCTTGCATGGGTTTTAGTTTTTAAAAAAATGGGCCCCTATGGGGGATCTCATTATTTTGCTATTTCTGAGAAAGTACTGAAGGAAACAAGCTCAAATCTCACATCCTGATTCCCCTTGAGTATAGTTCTGTATGCCACATTTTGGAGTTGATTAGAAAAAATGTAAGGCTCCAAAGGGCTTCAAATAGAAGTAGTGGATGTCAAGTTATAAAATGCATTGAGAGAAATTATAAAACAGTCTGTCATAGGTCTGTGAACACCTAACCATTGTGGGCGTCAAGATCCTTCTAGGATCTGCTTTTTGTGTTTGCACAGCTTGTCCAATAGATTTTTGGCACTTAAATTTTGTATTTTGAGATTTTTGATAAATGTAAGATTTTAATTAGATATTGTCAAATGTTTCGACAATGTAACAATGGTTGCTTCTGTATTTCATCTCATTGTAACTACATTACCATTATCTTTATTTCAGTGGAGCCAACATTCACCTTGGAACCAGCTACTCAACAGATTGAAACCGGATCTGAGTGTAGAATGGAATGCTTTGCAACAGGAAAACCAGAACCTGTTTATTCCTGGTTCAAGGTATGATGACCATACTGCAAATCCAGATTCGTTTGTTAACCAGAACTCTTAATTGCTCAACCCTTTCAACACCACCGACCAATATGGACTGGTCTAACACAATAGAAAAAGAGCATACCATTCTGATACTTGGGGTTGAAAGGGTTAAAAAGAAAGTCGTCATGTCTGTGAGAATAGCCTGTTTTCTGCCTTTTGATCATGAAGCGGGAAGGGGGTGGGAGGGGATCGGGAGGTGGCTGACTTTTCCAGTCCTTTATATGAGGCACTCAGACATTAAAAGAAACTGAGGTCTTGTGTGACAGCAGATGTCAGCATTTTGAAGAATTCTCACTGTTCAATAAGTGACAAGCATAGGCCAAATTTGTTGCCCTTCACCAGCATAAGTGGAGTTGCTTACCCTTCCAAAGCTTCTGAACTCACCCCTGATTTTGATGGGGTTTGTACTACTTTATTTTTTGGTTTTACACATCTTATTGTATTGATAGCTGTTTGTGTTGTCTCTGATTTTATTTGGCCATGGTTTTGCCTGCCTTTGGATTTTTGAATTATTGATTGCCCCCTTGGTAACTTCTACTGCCAACTTTTTGATGTCTCCATATAAGTGGAAGATTCTGGAGAGGGACACTAACCCTTTCATCCCCAAGAAACAGAATGGTATGCTCATTCCTATTGCCTGGACCAGTCTATTTCAGTCTGTGGTGTTGAAAGGGTTAAGCAAATATACAACCACCCAACCAATATATCATTTTTGAACAAATTCATGTAAAAAATAGGAAAGGCTGTATCTATTGGCAGACTGCAATGCATTACTGTAACCATCGGGGCCTCCGTGGCCGAGTGGTTAGCGTGTTCGACTGCGAATTGAAAGATCCGCGTTCGAGCCGCGTAGGACCACTTTGCGGTTGGCTGTCCCTGTCTTTCGGATGAGACAGTAAAAACCGAGGCCCCATGTCACAGTGGGTGTTGGCACAGTAAAGAACCCTCCCTGCTCTACAGCCAGCAGTGCCATCTATAGGCAAAATTTGTAGCCTTCACTGGCACGCGGTGACGTCTCCATATGAGTGAAATATTCTTGAGTGGGACGTTAAACAACAACTTTATTTTTTATTTCCACTGCCATTGCAGATAATGATATTGAATATTTTTTGGATCTGATGATGGATCAACAGGCTAGAGATCTAGGCCTGGCACCATAATACTACTTAATTTACTTAAATCAGAGAATTTACTCAACTCAAGCTAAATTCTGATTGACTAAGAAGCTATAGTTGAGAAAATTCTCAGATTTTAGTAAATTCTTAAATTTTATGGTGCCAGACCTCAGTTCCTCAGACTTTTGCCTGTTAATGACTTTTACCGCTCAACAATCAATTACATATTACATTTTCAATTTGTAGGGTGGAAGCGGCCTTGCTTTGACAGGGGATCGGTATGAGATTGGTACTACGACTGGTATCTTTCTGATAAAGAGTGTCATTCTGGATGATAAGGGTGATTACCAGTGCAGAGCAACTAATGAAGCTGGGGCTGTTACTTCAACTGCTAGACTCACAGTCATAGGTAGGTCATTATCATTGTTATTTAATGAGTTGACTATACTTTATGAATACCAAACACCTAGTATTTATAGGTCATGATCTAACTTATTCAGTGATAATCCCATCAAATAAGAGATTTTTCCTTACACCAAATCACAAATCTTGGGGAATGTAATGTTCAACAGAATGTGGGTAGTGTACTGTAGATTACTTTCATTTCGCGTGAAATTTAATTTCACGTTAATTCGCGAAACTTAGCAAATGCGAATTCAAATTCATCGTGTAATTTGATACACCTTTATTTCCCTATTTTCGTGAATAAGTAAAGGGATCTACAGCCTACCTTTTTTAAATGTCCATTAGACCCCACCCATTCTTTTATCCACTCATATCTTCGTTTGAGTTTTTTTGATTTTTGCAATGTCTTTTATTCAATTATTCAGAAATTGAAATATTGATCATATGAAATAAATAAGGGACATAACACACTAAATTACCTTGTACTTAAACTCTTGATATGATTGGTACATCACATTAGTTGAGGTCCCAAATTTAATTTTTTTGTCTTAATGAATGCTAATTCAGATATTCGTGAATAGACTATGCGAAATCAAAGTAATCTACAGTATTCACCATCTGATCGGAATGTCATTTGTTGGAATCTATGTCATGTTGCTGTTGGGCGTTCTTGTCCTTTGGATAAAAGATTAACCACTTCATTGCGTATTATGACGTAATGTTATCATTATGACGTTGTGTAATTAATGTTGCTATACACAAATGTAAACATACAATTTCATGACGTATATACTCGTCATATGCATTCAGGAAATGTTAATGTCATGACGGATATATATGTTATTCTCACGGCAGTGGTTAAAAATCTGGGGTCCTGTGTCACAGTAGGTATTCGCACATTAAAGAACCCTCCCTACTCCACATCTGTAAATGCAAAGCATAGGCAAAATTCATTGCACTTAAAGGGTATTGATACTGTCTCCATATAAGTGAAAATTTTTAAGTAGGACGTTAAACAACAATACAACCAACAAACTATTGTGGCACCAAGTCATTTGAAAGGAGTAAAACACACATTACTGTTATGTAATTATCAAGATTAGGGGCTTGGGCAACGGTATGGTCTTCTGGTTAAAAAAATGACACATTTCTACCTCACAGCCAGTCAACAAATACAGAATGTCTTTACATCTTAACTCAATTCCTCAACTCTTTCAACCCCAAGTATTAGCCGGCTTCATTGTGACATTGCGTTATCCTTGAGAAATTGTAAACTTTTGGTTAGTACATAGTTCACTGGCACTGGCAATGTCTCATATGTTACCGATACTGGAGTATGACGTTAAACAACAATACCACCAACTAACCAATCAATATTCAAGGTTAAAAGGGTAACCTTATCCAGAAGACCATCTCACTGCTGTAGAGTACTAAATAAAAGTGAGGAATTGATATCTACGTAATTAAAAATTCCTGTTTGGACTTGAGTTGTTCTGACACTTTTGTTCACAATTGAATAATAATGTGCAAATTTTCACTTATCATTATGTCTATAGGTTACTTGATGGAATAATATTACGCAAATTCTTATTTGTAAATCTAACAGAAGAAGGTAAATTATAGTTAAGTTACTCGATGAAAAGATATTTTATTTCATAATATAGGAAAAGTATTTGATCTGCCACTATCATATCATGTCTTTGTTATCCGAAAAAGTACATCAATTTCTGTTTTGTCAATTACAATACCAGACTGAAAATGTAAAAATTAAGTCTGAGACAGCGGGGATTTGTGGGTTTAAGTTCTGGTGATTTGAATTGAAAATGGCAGAGTCGCAGAATCACAGGCTCACAAATAATAAGACTAATGTTAGCGATTCTCTGTGAGGTTTTGCATACCAAGATTTGAATGTTTTGATGTTCATTTCTGTATTGTTGTGTTTAAAATTTGTCTTTATAATCTACAGTGCCTCCAGAGATTCGACAGTTTGACAACACCACTGGTGACGAGGGCACCTCCGCCACTATGAAGTGTAGGGCCTACGGAATTCCAATGCCCAGTATCACTTTCATGAGGGATGGAATACCCCTGACTGTAAGATCACCATTAATATTATGATATTTCGATCAACCTGGTTAAAGAGACCCATTTGCCTCTCACAAAAGTCGCTCCATGTCCCAGGACTATTGAGTTAGATTAAAGGGGCCTCCGTGGTTGAGTTGTTAGCATGTTTGACTTTGAATCGAAGGGTCTGGGGTTCGATTCCCACACCGCCACTCTACGGTTGGCCGTCCCTGTTTTTCAGAATAAAAACAATAAAAACCGAGGTCCTGTGTCACAGTAGGTGTTGGCACGTTCAAGGACCCTCCCTGCGCAATGGCCAGCAGTGCTGAGCATATGCAAAGTTTGTCACCCTTCACCGGTACAATGTGACGTCTCCATATGAGTGAGATATTCTTGAATGGGGTGTTAAACTGCAATTCAATACAATACAATAGTTAGATTAAAGCTCAGAGTTTGAAGTGAAAACTGTAGTTTGTTTTGATGGGACCATAAAAAATAAATTACACTGATGTGAAAAGACCCCTCACTTCTCAATGGCTGAGCAAAGGCTAATATCTAATAATTAA
>JACSZP010003624.1:0-12379 GCA_016161895.1 Pinna nobilis | reverse complement strand
TTTTGTCAAATAGACACCATGGCGATTGATTACCATCTTTGACATTTAAATGACCCCATTCGCCACTTTTTTCCTTGCTATCAAGCCATACTGTATATTAAGTTACTTGTTCTTACTATTTGTTTATTTAGATGGAATATCTCCTTGTTAGGAGGCTTTATCACCAATAATATTGGGGGTGGGGGGATTTACACAGTGCCATACAAACATGTCTTATAATACACATTTTGTATGTGATATCATCATATCTTATTCCAGCCCTTTTACTCTGAACAAAAATTGAGAGTTATTATAGAGTACCTGTATATATTTAAGTTCTCCCTCAGAATAACTAGATACAAAGTTTCACCGATTATGATTTATTTTTGTTGATCATTATTCTGTCATTTCCTGATTTACAATGAAAATACAATGATTTGTCGTTCTATCTTTTCACCATGCATATCACATTTGAATACTTTGAAGGTTGAGAAATTGATCAGGTAATATTACACAATAGTCGTCCATTTCATTGTTGGATAACCAATGATATGCATGATACAAAGCATGAATGTTTCAATCTTTTTTTTTTATCTATACATGTATTTGTTTGTGTATTTTAAAGCACTGTTGTTTCTGCTATTGTAATTTCTTTTTGTCTGTTAATTCAGTTTTTCCCTTCTTTTTTATTTTATTTACTTTTTTTAGTTTATTTGTTCCACTTTTTTTGAATATGTCAGAAAACTGTCTAGGTTATTGTGAGTCTCTATGTTTAGCTCATGTTATGATTTCTAGTCAAGCACAACAAAGTGCTTTAGACAGTTTTTTCCCCTCTCTATCTTGCTAAACTCTCATACTTGTATGTGATGTGAAGATTACAAGTATCTCATTTGTTGTTCTTTGGAAAGTAGTCTTGATCTTGTATAGATCCACTGTCAGTGTTTCACCATATGTACATACCCTAGATAAAAAAAACTTTTCTTTTACTGTTTCCATAGTATTGTGCATCATTGTCGTAATTTTCACTAGTAAATTACACTCAGAACTTTTATTCTTAATATTAAATTTCCCATAGGAGTTACAGAAATCCATTCCCAAAATCCTTTACTAGTAATTCAATTTCCTTTTCCCTCTTTCCTTATATTATTGTTTATGTCGCTTTTTTCTTGCCGAAATGGTTAGACTGCATCATGCTTTAAGAAAAATGGTATTTACCGTTTATTCTACCAGACCTCTATATTTAGTTTAGGTTCAAGCCTTGTTTGAACTTAGGTTTATATGAGAAAGTTAACTATTTACTTTTAGGAGGTCTCTCCCTGGTTACATTATATACACTTCTCTCTAAGTAACCACCTTAAAAGCTTGCTGCAACCACATGACTGAAGCACATTTGACTGTGGTGTAAACTGAAGCAAACACCAAGTAGTGACTTAATTGTCATGAATTAGACTTGCAATCTGAGTTTGCCAACATTACATTTGAAATAAAGGTGTTAACAATTCTGTAGATACCTGTAAATGAAGGGTGTCGTAATGCCTTTTATCAAAGGCAAATGAAATGATTTCTAGTTATTTAGTATTCAGTTCTAGAGTTAGATAGTTCCCAAAACCAGCTTTTATATGAATATTTTGATAACTATATGTTATACTTTTATGGCTATTGAATAATTGAGAGAACAATGAAAGGGTCATCTAGGATCCAGATATAGATGTATGTGTTAAGGAAGGGGAATATAGAAGTCATACTGTTGATAATGATATTTATCTACTACATCAGAACATCACTACTAATTGTCATCACCTTAGAATTCCAACAGCTGTTTTTATCTATTATTTCCCTTTAGTTTTGAGGCTTCCATCCCATTCTGATTTATTTACAGTTATGATTTTATCTTTAACAGAAGAATCACAAGAACAAGCCGGAGATACTCAGGCCCCAGGAGACACACAAGCGGAGACAACAGAGGAGAAAAAGGATGAAGAAAAGCCCACAGAAGATCAGACAGCTGCCCCAGTGGAGGAGACTCCAGCAGACACTGAACAAACACCGGGAGGTGGTGACACCCAGGAGGAGAAGAAAGATGATGAGGAGACAGGTGGCAACCAGGAGGCTGCACCAGAACCTGAGCAGGCACCAGCAGACGAAGGTGGCAACCAGGAAGAGGCAACAACAGAGGAACAGCAAGCAGCAGAATAAAGAACATCAAAACATTGGAATTACCAAATACTCTGACCTATCTGTGGACATCAAACATCGCATTACGACTATGGAAAGTCACTATCTCACATACATACTGACAAACAAGTCTTTAGTTTACAAAGAATTACATTCTGACTACAAACTGCAGGTACTTTGGACATACTATTTCGTGGACATTGTCTTTAAGTTTTGTGAATGGTTATTGACTTTTAATGACTTTCAAATTGACATACTGCCAAATGTAACTATCTGCTTAGGTAATTTGAAAGCATGAATGGATGCTACAAGTATTATCTCATTACACCAACTAAATTTCCATTGAAGGCCAAGTTAAAAAAAAGACAACTTTTGTTTCAATATTTCATAATCTATATTTATTTCACCATAGACAGTTTGTAGCCAGAAACAAAGCTTATTCTTCAAGATGTGTATTTTCCAATGAAAATGGAGTTGTGCCCCCTTGTGTATCTCCTGTCTTTTTGTGATAGACAATTTGTGATACAAATTAAGACAATGTTAAAGATTCAAAATTATTAATTATTTACTGAGAACTTTATCATTACATGTAAATAAATAAATTATACATCAATTGCGATTTGTTGTTTCATCTTTACCTTTTAATTCAGTTGTGACTATCTTAAGTCTTTCTCAACATGATTTCATGTACAAGCTGATGCAACATTCAGAATTTTTTTTATAATACTAAGTGCTTAGTCTTATGCCATGAAAGATCTTTAATGTGTTTAGCCACTCTTTGAGATAGGAATTTGTGTTGACAACCTAGTCACAGCTGTGATAATGACCTTTGACCCCTGATCTGGAGGTCAGCACCCTTCCACAAAGATTTCACCATTTCTCGTCTTAGAAAATGTTCACAGCTCATTATTCTTATGTTCTAAGTCTCACTTGGTCCTCTACCTGATTTGTTCAGTGAACCATTTTAGTTTTATTCAAACAAAGATTGGAATTTTGAATTCTCACACAAGTTCATAGCAATGGAATTGAACAGTGAAAGACATCATTTTGCTGTGATGCCATAGTCAAATTGTCCACTTCTATGTAATTTGGGGTGGGGCACAGTGATTGGCATATTTGCCTTCTGATTGTGAGGTCCTAGGTTCAAACCAAAGCCATGCTGCAGTTACCTGTTCCTGTCTTTCAAATGATACAGTAAAAAGGTCTGGTGTCACAGAAGATGTCTGCACGTTAAAGAAACTTACCTGCTTTATGGCCACAAGCGCCAAGCATGGGCAAAATTTGTTGCTTTTCATCAGCAAACAGTGACGTCTCCATATAAGTGAAAGATTCCTGAGTGGAACGTTAGACAACAATACAACCAACCATCTAGTATGCAGTTTTGAACCAGAAGGAGATGTCTATACTCTCTATGAACAAGGGAAATATCTAGTCTTTGAACAAGAGAAGATGAGCAGTCTACTCCAAAATTGAAATCATGATGTTCTAGTGTGGAAGTTATAGCAGTACATCTTTCTTTAAAACAAATGTTGGATGGCTATGATCCCATTTTGGCACAACTCTCATTAAGAATATTAACAAGATCAGTAACCCAATGCTGTATAAAAACAACCCAAAAACAGTTCAGTTTCTGCAATATAACAGCCAAGAAAAATGTCACAAATGCCACAAAGAGACAAGTGGACAGACAGAGGAATCCTTATATCCCTCCAGCTTACTGATAGAGGACTAATAACTATAAATTCATTGTTTAAAAATGAGACCACAACTTATAAAACTTTAAGAAATTTATTTCCTGTAAGAAATCTCTCTCTCTCATACACCCACACATGCTGCCTATTTTTCTGAATACAGACAAATAAACTAAACAGTTTTCACAAAAATCATAAAGATTGAGAACCAAATATATTCAATGACTCTAGCATGACCACAATACATGGCAATTGATTGTTATTGCCTCATTGTAAGTTTGCCCTAGATCATACCGGTACTAGTATGATGAATAAATAGAATCTATCACCACTTTGTACAGAGACGGAGAAACCTCACCTAAGTATCAAAGATTTGCAGTACGTGGATGTTGCAAATCTTTGACACGAAGGTGAGATTTATCTGTGTACAAAGTGGTGGTTGATTATTTTCTCTCGCCGTCAAATAATGCATTTTTAATCCAGAAATATATGTGCGACACTGCATTCAAGTGGAAAAAATACATCAAAATTCGGTCAAGTATATTATATGTGACATCTGAGGTTTCGAGACAAGCAAGCCGGTTGTGAGACTGAGATACATGTACCTCAGAATGGGTAAATAGGTGGATTATTCTGTCCGGGGTGAGAGAAAAGATGTACCGGTATGTTAACGTGTCAATGATCTAGCTTCTCTATTTAACTTTCAAGATTTTCCTTTTCACCTGAGGGGGTACATGTATGTAGCTAATATTAAACGGCGGTGAATTTTTTATGGCTTGTCTATGTCGGAGAAGCATTTTAACCTCTTCAGTGCGTATTACATGTACTATGTAATGTTATCTTTATGACGTTGCGTAATTAATGTCACTACACACAAATGTAAATATACATGTTCATGACGTATATACTCATCATACACATTCAGGAAAAGTTAATGTCATGACAGATATATCCGTCAAACGCACTGAAAGGCTCAAGTTAGTTTCAGGTGTATCAAACTTCCAGCTATATTCTATCATCTACACGTATCTTTAGACACATATAATAATTACTATTGAGGCTGAGTATATTCTGCATCCCAAAAGCCTATATTAAGATTCACTATCAGAACTTCTATAGCTAGCAGACTCCTCTTTTTCCTTTCTACGCTTATGTATTTTTTCCATTTTATATTTCTTCACTTTTTTTGTTCTATCTCTGCTCTCAGATTCGCTATCAGACGTTTGATCAGAATCTGACCCCTCTGTTCTCCTGTTGTGATGACGAAATTTTTCCCGTTTACTGTAATGTTTTCTTTTATTATCACTGCTTAGACTCTCTGATCTCTCTCTGGAGCTGCCACTAATTTTTATTTTCTTATGAGTTATCTCCCTTGGAGTCCGATTGTCACAATTATCTAATTTCCTTTTCCTACTCGTGAGATCACTATCAGAGTATTTGCGCCTGCGATCAATTCTGACATATTTTACAGAACTGTCACTATAGCTGTTTTCCTCATCTGTAGAGTGATGTCTTTTTCGATGTTGCTTTTTCCTTTTCTCTTTCTTTTTCCTCTTTTCTCTGACATTTTTGAGATGCTCATCGTCCATTTTCCTTCCCTGATACTCAGAATCATGATGGTTGATGTTGTGATAGTTCAACTCACTTCTGGATGATTCTTTGTGTCTCTTTGACTTCCTGTGTCCATGCTTTTCTTTCTCATCCTTTTTATGCTTTTTCTTTTTCTTTGATTTTCTGCAAAACATTTGGTGAATCAATTAAGGAAGATCTCCTCCTAGAAGACATCTCAGATTTTTCCTCAATTGTTATCAATATTTCCATGTACAAAATTTGCCAGCTTTGACACCAGACAACAAAGATTGATATCATAGTTACATTGTGAAGCTAGATAATGTAAAAACTGAAATTCAAAGGTACTGGAATGGCATTAGATCTATAAATTTCAAATTGAAATTAGTTTTCATAGTAATTTGACAAGTAGAAACATGTGTTCAGTAACTTAGATCCCACTTTTTTTTTAACAAAACTACAAATTTACATACGTGTAGCTGACATCTTACATATCCAACTTAGAAGAACTCATCATTTCCTACAAATTTATTATTTATGTATGTTTTTTGTTTCTTGCCAAATTCAATAATCTTTCAGTCATATGCTGGTGGCCAGTTTTTATTGGTGGAGGAGAGAACCCAAACTAATCCAGGAATTGACCATCAACCTTCTACAAGTAAACTAGCAAACTTTCTCAAATAAACATCTTAAGTACTAACAAGAAGAGACTAAATGAGTAAAAGGCAATGCTCTAACTATTCAGTCACGGGGTCATAAAACTGGTAATTACCTGTCTCGCTTTTTTTTCTTGCTACCTCTCTGCCTCTTATCTGATTTGTCACTGTCAAAGTCATCAGGATAAAGTTCCTTGTATCCACTGTGTCCCCATCTGTAAGAAAAATATCAATCAGAATTTTTGTTGTTGATGATTTTGCTTAACATCCAATTCGAGAAACTTTCACTTGCGTGGAGATGTAACCGATTGCCAGTGAATGAAGATTTTTTGATTGTTTACTCATTACAATACTGAAATTCAGTAGAATGATGTCAGAGGGCAACAGTCAACTATTGCACAGTACTGTTACATGTGTGACAATCATGCACACACGGTATCCATGTCTTGTGCCCCAATCAAGCAGAATTCAGAGAGGATACTTCTGATTAGAATTCAGGAAGTCCCTTAAATAAAGAATCCATCGATAGACTATTTGTTTCATTGGTACTGAGGACAATCAAATAATTGAACATCAATAGTAAGAATAACCTAGAGAACCGTTACCCTAGGTATACAGTCTAGGTAGATGACAGTTCCTAAGTCTTCCATTCTACCTCCAATCAATGATTTAAGTGTTCCCCTAATATTGTATTGTATCGTTGTTGTTTAGCATCCCACTCTAGAATCTTTCACTCATATGAAGAATGTGTGCCAGTGAAGGCGACAAATTTTGCCTATGCTTGGTACTTATGGTCATAGAGCAGGGAAGGTTCTTTAACATGCCGACACCTACTGTGACACAGGACCTCGGTTTTTATTGTCCCATCCAAAGAGGCAAAGATTTCTACATATCCAAAATGTTTTACCTGTTTGTATCTGATTCCTCCATCTTATGTAGCTGCCGCATCCAGAATGTACTAGAGGATTTCATTGGCTCATCATCCATATGAGCTCTTTGGTTACTGGAATTACCAAACTCTTTGCCCATATCTACTCTTCTGTCATCAAGGAAGGAGCTTCCATTGTCATTTCTATTGTCCTTTTTATTGTATTGTCTCCACATATCTGCCTCCTCAACCATCTGAAACATGAAATAACAAAAAGGCTAAATCCTGAGTCAAAATACATCCCTCACGTCTCATCAAAACACAGGCCAAAGTACAGCAGTTATTATTGCTGGAATTGGCAATGCGATATCAATGCATTTTGGCGATATCATTTCGATAATATTCTGATATTCCAGGAAAATAAATTCGGTAGTATTCTGGGTTTTTTCTATTGTACTGCAAATCCCAGATGTCAATCCTGGCCTATTGATAGTAACATCCATGCTACTTTCATTAGGATGCATTTGAGCGGATCAGAATAAACAAAAAAAAAGTTAGACTTGATACTTAAAAACATAATTCCATTTAAATGTGAGGAGGACGCAAAGATTTATTTATTTAAACATTTATATATTGATATGGATTTGGGAGAATTGACACTTGCAGCTGACATCAGTGCCAGTATGGCCTAACTTGTGCAATAGATGTGCGATTTATCAGTGTGATTCAGAGAAAAAAATGCCATCCCATATAATACCATCGCCTATTTGGTCCATAACTTTTTCTGAAATTTCTTGATTTTGGGTTTAGCCACCCCGGGCAGCTTTCCAGTAGATCCTGGTATAATCAGCTATCAGCAGGTCATAACATGAACATTTAGTCTTACCCTATTATGGGTATCAGCATGGCGGATGTGATTCTTCAGCAGCGTCTTAGCGACAGAAGTAAACATGGCTGGTCTGTACGGGATATGAAAAATAATTCAAATTCATACATTAATGTATTCAATACATATCACATGAAGAAGCAATTAGATAATAGTGCATTAAATTATTTATTCACACTTGGACTCTATGACCTGAGTCTAATTGCCAAATTAGAAAGGTTTCTGTAGGGTTGACATACAAATCCATGCAAATGATGACCACAATCATGAGTGCTACATGTCAGTAATATATATGGTGATTTCTCATCAGATTACTGATTGAAACAAGCTTAAGATCATCAGTAAACTGATGTATGCTCCCTGAGGCCTACTTTAATTGAGGCAAACTTAAAATTTGAGAATGACCTTGACCTTTGACCATAGGACAAGGTGGGCTGCAAGCCAGCTAGGGTCATGGGAATTATATTTTGTAACTAGTATGACTTAAATACATTAAAGAGTTTAGGAGATATGGCTCCATGCAGACAGATAGATGCACAGACGGACGGATGGACAAAGCGGCGACTTGATGCTCTCCCAAAAGTTTTGGGGAGCATATATAAATAAAAGACATGAAATGATTACTGGTGTTGTTGATATCAAGCATTACCAGTAAATACCTGCAGAAATCAGATTTGTGCATTATTGCCTTTCCGATGATTGGTGGTGTACCAAAGAATTCTCAGTGCTGATTGAGCCCTTCATAATTGTGATATGGTGACATCTCTTCATTTGAGAAAGCCATCCAACAACAATAATTGGTAAATTTTGATATAATACACTGCATTGTGTTGTGACATTAGTGTATATGATCCCAAGAAATGTTTCAGCACCAGTATATTTATGCTATATGGCAGGTGAGACAAATTAAGACACCAAAATTGCAATTATACACCGAAATGGCAAGGTACACATAGAAACGACACTTTATTTACCAAATCTCAACGTACATGTATGTAATGAAAATTTCATGTATGATTGGCATGTCTTTATTATTTAGAGTGTTAATATAGAAGGCTTAAATAGGTCAAAATTTAATAAATTTTACATGTAGAGGATGCCACCCTCATCAAAAAGTGTGGATTTTGTGTAATACGAAAAAGAAATCTGAACAAAACAGACCTTATAGAAAGGTTGCATTAGCATCAATTTTCTTAGAGTTATTTCCCTTTGCCAGCCATGTTAAGGTTCAGATTGGAGATTTTGTTCATTATTATGCCAAATATGAGAGATTTATATGACAAAGTTTGTCTTATTTTCGACCCAGTGTAAGTATTTATGCAAGGGATGGGGTTTAATGAATTGTGGCAGCATAGTAAATATTCAAGGAATAACCCCAGTAAGCAGAAATAGGATCTGTAATTTGGTTGCTTTATGCATAGAATATTATTCATGGACCCAAAACATGGCCAACAAAAGGAAATAACTCCAAGAAAATTGATGCTATTGAAACCTATCTATATGTATGTACAAATGTATAAGAAAATAATTGATCTTACAAGGTAAATACAAATTACAGACGTCACTTCAGATATATCAGAAGTAATTTCAGTTTATTTTTCAGAAATATATGTACACTCATTTTATTATTTTCTTTTTCACAGTGAAATAACCATTCTCCCCAGATTTTTTTATCTATGAAGTGATATGGACATCACCTACATGGAGGTGTCCTTGTCTAACATCAACCGAATTCTGTGCTACTGAGCTTTCTACACTTGATATCCTTTGCAATTTTGGAAGAAAATAAAATTATCATTAATGAAATGTACAATACACTTTGAAATTTGGTAAACAAAGTGCTGATTTGGTGTTCACTCTGTCGCTTCTGTATATCACCATACAAGCGACGGATGACCTGCTTTCTCTGCCTGTCACCAAGGCACCATATGGTAATCCCTTTGGGGATTCTGTCGGTGGCCGTTTTCTTATGCTGTCATTGACAGTGTTGCCCCCGTCATAGTTACAGCTGCAACGAAGAAAGTATTCTACTATTTGGACTTTTCTTGCCCCTAGCTTCTTCATTTCAGCCCATATGATATATATCCCTATTACACGTACTTAGGGATGGATTGAATTATATTTCCACAGTAAGTACATGTACATACATGTATTTAATTTTTGATCATTGCATGCATTGAATTGAAGAAAATGGCTCTGATTTGTGACCAGTTGCATCGTCCAATTTTGGGCTAGTTTCAGACACCTCATACATGTAATAGGGAATGGGCTATAATGAAGACAGGACAAGAAAAGTAAAAATGCCATAGTAAAATATGTTCTTCGTTCACTATCCCCACCAGAATCCCTTATCATAAGTCTTCATTACTGTAAAGTCATCTTGAACTGAGTCAGTCGCTGGCGCTGAATTTTCCTGAATAAAACTATGAAGGCTTGATAAGGGATTCTGGCAGGGTGGCAGTAAACGGCAGCATACACATGTAGCTCTGACAGAATCCCCAAAGGGATTACACCATGATAATTGATTTATTAATTGTCCACAGTCGCGCATTACCCAGAGAATAAGTAAAAGCAAAAATCAACAAAGCGTCATTTCTCCATCTTCACTATCTGTTGTTGATTTTTGCTTTTACTTATTATTCGGGTAACGCATGACTGTGAATTATCATGGCAGTAGTAAAACTAAAGATTCCAGGTTGTTTCTCCCTGATTTGCGTTCGCCCCCTTAGTGATTTCGTACTGATACGTGTTCGCCCTAGGTGGTTTCTCCCCAATTTTTAAAGTTGCCTGAATTTTGTTGATTTCCGCAGCAAATGATATTTTTGAAAGATATAGAATTAGATATTTGTAAAATTATTTACAGAAAACACTTGTGCAATGATCAACTTTTAATGAACATTGATTTTTTCCGTATGTGCAACATAATACAATTTTCTTGTTTCATTGAAAGCATATCATTATAGATTCGTCTTATTCCATGTATCCAATTATTTCATGTTGTATTTGGTACCGATTGTCCTTTATTGAAGAAAAACAAATAATTGTTTACCATTCACATTGACTCCGGAACTTCATAGCAGGAGGGGTGGGGCTTCTGGGTTTTCGATAAGTAAAGTAATTGAGGGGAACTGAATAGGACAAGTTATGAGAATGACGAGAAATTAATGTCAGTTATCTTTTGCTGTTATTTGGTGATAAATATACTAAAGTCATGGTGTTCATGAGAGGTACGTATTACCGTAAATTCAGAAGTTTGTTTTACAGATGGTATGGTATGGTATTGTTGTTTAACGTCCCACTTAAGAATATATCACTCATATGGAGACGTCACTGTGTGCTGGTGAAGGGCTATACAAATTTTGCCTATGCATGGCACTGCTGACGGTAGAGCAGGGAGGGTTCTTTAACGTGCCAACACCTACTGTGACATAGGACATCGGTTTTTACTGTCTCATCCGAAAGACAGGGACGGCCAACCATGGAGTGGCGCTACGCGGCTCGAACTGGGATCTTTCGATTTGTAGTCGAACATGCTAACCACTTGGCCACGGAAGTCCTTTTTTACAGATAAAAACTATCAAATGTAAACATTTCTTGAACTGCAGGATATTGTCTTTACTGTACATAGACATGTTGGTGAAGAGCTAACTGTTAAAATAACAATACCCAGTATCCTAATACAGTGACAGAGTGTCAGAAAAAATATAGAGCGGGACGAAACCACTTACTAGTAGGGCGCGGGCGAACAAGAATCGGGGCGAAACAACTCGAGTCCAAACTGAACTATTTGTTTTTTACCTGTAGAACCGGGTTAAATTATCGGGATATCAATTACTCTCAATCACTGTATATATACAGGTGACCAAAAATTAGCAAAACAGTTATCAAAATATGTAAACCAACATAAAGTTGATGACTTTACGTTCACAGTGCGTATTTCAATCTGTGCATTTGCGCCCACGGTCACACCGGTTACACGACGTACTGTCTAATAAACAAATAAAGTCGGAGACAACATATGTCCGGAAAGGTTTGTTTAATCTCTTGATAAATGAAAATAGAAATATAAAAAAAAGTGTCACTCTCTAATGAAGCTTCGTTCCTTCACTTCTGTTCAGAATTCGTCTGTATAGGGTCATATATAAATTTTCTACTAATTCTTCCCATAGAAATTGAAAAAATTCCCGCGTTCAAGGTTCGGGCAAGTCAATTTTTCATTGGGGAGACATAAGATCTATTATTTTCTTCTTCATAGAAATTATCGTCTTTTTAAAGTGTATTACATACGTCTGTTTTAAATTTAAAAAATGAGTATATAATAAGACATCTCCAGGCCGCATTTCCTCCTGTAGTAATCAGGCGCGTCGGAAGCATTTAGAGATTGGGGCGGCGAAATGAACGGGGGAGGTGGGAGGGGGTGTCCCCCTCCCAATAACGAAAAAATGTAATTTTAAACAATGATATATGCAAAATTATGCCTCTAAAATGGAAAAATCGTCAAAAATATCAATAATGTGATCAACAACTTTTCGATGCCTTATCCAGTCAACTGAGA
>JACSZP010003610.1:0-13308 GCA_016161895.1 Pinna nobilis | reverse complement strand
TGTGACACGGGACCTCTGTTTTTACTGTCTCATCCGAAAGACAGGGACGACCAACCGCTGAGTGGTGCTGCGGGAATCGAACCCCAGACCCCTTGGCTCGAAGTCGAACACGCTAACCACTCGGCCACTGAGGCCCCACTATTTTCTGTTGTCTCTTACTTAACAGTTCAGACTGGACTTTTTTTCTTATCTCTGATCTAAGAGTTATAACATTATACAGTGGAACCTTGCCTAAAGACCACCTCATTTGGGAGACCACCTCACAATTAAGACTTTCAAAATTTGGTCTGTTTATCATCATTTTAGGCTATTTCTACCTCACTTAACAGACGACCTCACTAATAAACCAATGTTTGTCACTCAGGTGGTCTTCATTGCGGGGTTCCACTGTATTTTGACACAAGATCCTTGTCAAATCCGGACACCAAAAATTAAGGTCTGATTAAACTTTGAAAATTCAATGTGAAAAGAACAAATTTTGGTCCATTTTACACATACAAAGGAAGATAAGGAAAAATAATATTCTGACAAGGAAATGAAAAAGATGGTAAGATCATAGTTTATGGCACCTCATGATAAGTTGAAGATTTGGTCCCCAAAAACAGAATTGACCAATGGACTAATGTTCACTTTCAAAATTCTAAACAATTCTAGTTGTACTACACACTATTAGCACAATAAAATACAAAAGTGAAAATAAAAAATGAAATCGATACAACATAAGCAAACATTTCAATGACAAAATAAAAACAGGATGGAACTGTCAATAACTGGCAGCCATTTTTGAAAGGAACTGCACGTTAACATATTCTATGAAAGTTGGTTGGTTGGTTGTATTTATGTTCAACGTTTAACGTTTCTCTCAAGAATCTATCACTTATATGGAGACTTCACTGTCCACCTGTGAAGGGCAACAAACCTTGCCTATGCTTGGGACTAATAGTGGCAGAGCACGGAGGGTTCTTTAGCATGTCAACATCAACGTGACAAAGGACCTGTTTTAATTTACTCATCCGAAAGACATTGACAGCCACATGTAGTGGGATTCAGATTAGAAGGCAATCATGCTAACCAATGAGCCACTGTGGCCCAAATATAAAAGAAAATAATAGAAAATTGTTCTCTTCACATACATGTACTGCATGGTCTCAACACCATATTTGCAATGTCTCCTCCATATATGGACAGACTTCCTATTCCATCTGTAAATTTCTGAATGGTTTCGTAAGGAAAACTACATACTTCTCCCATGAAAAACTTTAATTTTCCTATCTATCATGAGTATAATTAAGAAACTCCCTCATGAGATTAATAGAATCTTTCTCCATTGCCCAGTGATGATAGAGAAATCCCCTAACTCGAGAGTCAAGTTAACTCAGTCCCATGTCAAGGCTTGCCGAGACATGGACCAGTTAACTTGACACAAGGGTTAGTGGATTTCTCTATCATCACCGGGCAAAAAGATTGATTATTTTTCTCCCATATATTTATCTTCATCAGAGAGTTGATTGGTTTTAAAACTAGTCTAGTATTAAAACTCCAAACAGTAAATAAAAAAAAAAAATCACACAGCGTCAGTATGCCACTTAGCCGTCATTTCCGGTACGGCGTGTTTAGCTTATCATCCACCCCCTGTGATGATCATTTTACTCTTCCTGTAAAGATATCTCAGTGAATATGGGAGAATGATTAATCTGTCCCATGGAAACTATTCAAAGTTGGCAAGACTTAAATTATCTGATAATATCAACAAGGTAAGCAAAGGGCTAAATGTGTGGGAACCTTGAACCATTGAATGACTAATGACACATTATGTACTTTCTTCAATTATGGAGAGATCCATGTTATCATGACCTGTATGAAATTGATTTTTTTTTTTAACTTCCACGCTGGCCCCATGATCATTTATGCTCAAAGTATTCGAAAAAAAGAAGTTTATATGATACAGTGTACCAACATTCAAAAACAAAAATCTAACAGTTAAATGTAAATGATATAAATGACGCTTTCCCCCTTACGTCATCTCTGAAGTGTTATTAGGGATATGTCATCCCACAAAATTAAAGTCCCACTCTCCTTTAAATGTAAAATATACAATCTAACAGGAACTGGAAATGAAACTGGTAATGGTGACTGTGCTTGTAGCTTAGTGATGGAAAAGTCTTGTGTTTGTGTGTACTAGTGCTATGTTATGGTCATTGCAGGCCTGGACAATGCCCTCGTCATTGGTCGATCCTGCTGGAGACGCTATGTACTCCACTCCAGTCTGAAATAATAAAATATCATAGATAGGTCTAAATACAGAAATGACCTTCACAATGCTAAATAGAGATATGACCTTCACAAGTCTATATTGAGATAAGATCACTATATATGACCTTCACAAGACTAAATAAAGATAAGACCTTCACAAGTCTAAATATAGATATGACCTTCATAAATCTTCATACACATATGACCTTCGAAATTGGCCACAGTATTCGACAATCACAATTTACTTTTTAATACAAAACCTCATATATCCTATTTAACCTTAACCTTTAACCTCAGCAATCTGAATTTATCCATCCATAGTTTGGCCCATGTATTCATTAGAGCTGCAAAGACTAGCACTGATGAACCAAAAATCATGATTCTTACTTCTGACCCGAATTGCGAGTTGCACAATCAGAATCAAATTGACTTAAAAAAAGTCTATTATCTTACTATTTTAAATTGTACTTTGAATACTTTCATATGTGTAAACAACAAACAGAGCCATTCACCTGTTCATTTATCGCAATTTTTCCCTCAGTGATTAAAATTGAGGTCAAGATCAGATTTTTACATAATGTCATTAACAAATGCACTGAAAAATCAAATATTCGTGGAAAATTCAATCGTAAATAACTCAAATAGAAAAAAATTGAATCGAGATATTAAAATCGAAATTGAACCAAAACGGAGAGTTCCTGACTCGTTGCAGCTCTAGTATTTATCATCTTTGGATTTAATACTCGGCATATTCTGACGAAAACAGTACGAACACCACAAATGATGCACAAAGACTAATTGTCTCCCTTTAGAAAAGTTGGTTGGTTGGTTGGTTGTATTGTTGTTTAAGGTCCCACTTAAGAATATTTCACTTATATTGCTCAGATGTCACGGCGTGCCGGTGAAGGGCAACAAATTTTGCCTACGTTAGGCACTCATAGCCGTAGAGCAGGGGGGTTCTTTAACGTGCAGACACCTACAGTGACGCAGGTCCTCTGATTATAATGTCTCATGCAAAAGACAGGGACAGTCAATAGTACCGTGGCTTGGGTTCAAACCCAGGACCCTTCGATTCGAAGTAAAACATGCTAAATACAACGCCACAGTGTACTCCTTTTAGTAGAGTAATACGGTACAGCCACAGAACTGTACTGAAGCCTGATAACCTATAGAATTACCCGTCCTAATGAATATTATACACAATGGTGGAAACCAAATATTGGTTGCTGATTGGTAATATTCTTAAGAAAATTTTTCATTGTACATTTCCATGATGAAAGCAATTCAGTAATTTGATAATTGGGGACAATTTTTGGATAGGTAAAAGAATGGTTATGACATGTTACTTTTGACAGGTACTTGTCCAAATAGTCAAATAGTCAAGTGGAAATTTCACTTTATGTTGATCCCTAAATAACCCGTCAAGTTTCCATTGACCTGCAGAAAGTTTCCCCCTTTTTTTGGGACACGGCCCATGATGGCTTTCATTGTCTCTAACTAGCTTATCAAATGTCAACTGACCTCATGGAATAGATCACCTTGCTTAAATGTTTATTTTAAACCAGTCAGATAGGTAGTCTTGATGGTCATGTTCCACTATACATAAATAACACTCACCTGTGCTGCTCTGTCTATGTTGTCCCGAAACGGAAAGAAAGCATCGGAGCTGAGAGACACGCCCTTCAGCTGTGTTATCCATTCCCTTCTCTCTTCCTGTATAAGTAATAAGAGCATTAATCAGTAAAGAAAATAAATAAAGTTGTCGAAATAAGACAAATACCTCTTACCCCTAGCCCCAGCAGCAAGGATATATCAGTGCATTTTTTTTTTTTTTTGCTCTACACCAAATTCAACAACCTTGCTGGAATTTGTACCGTGTGTGTATGTTTGCACTGTGACCTTGACCAATACATAGGACCTTGGTTCAGAATCATGGCATGACATCGCGGATTTTTAAATTGAAACTATTTCAATGGTATAAACTTTCACGGTTCACGATCTATATCACATAAACACACATATATCACATTGACATTTGAGTGTAATAATATTCGCGGTTGAAGGCCAACCACGAAAACAGCGAATATTAATACACAACGAAAGTTTAGTTATACAGTAATGAAGCACCCTTGCATTAATTTACACTGTATAACCTATGTGTTCCATATCATGTGACCTTTGAAGCGTCCAATCATCAAGCTGGCTGGTGATGGGAAGTAATTAAGGTAAAAGAGAGGTGAACTTACTTCTGTCAAGAGGGATGGTGGGTCCTCAAACACCTGCTCCCAGGATTCCCTGTCCACATCCTGTGGGATAAATCAGAATAAGCCAGTACCGGTACATACATACAGTGGTAGATCATCAGTACAATAGATTGTAAATGAGAAACTGTCTTGATTTAGCACAGCTTTATCAAATGTCTCCCTTTGTAAAAAAAATAAAAGAGCACTGTGGTGTATGTTACAATGTTTAGTTCTAGAGATGGTATGGTATGGTATGGTATGGTATTGTTGTTTAACGTCCCACTCAAGAATATTTCACTCATATGGAGACGTCACCGTGTGCCGGTGAAGAGTGACAAATTTTGCCAATGCCCAGCACTGCTAGCCATAGAGCAGGGAGGGTTCTTTAACATGCCAACACCTACTGTGACAGGGGACCTCGGTTTTTACTGTCTCATCCAAAAGACAGGGAGGGCCAACCGCGGAGTGGCGCTGCGTGGCCCAAACTCGGATCTTTTGATTCGCAGTCAAACACGCTCACCACTCGGCCACAGAGGCCCTAGTTCTAGAGAAAATGATGTTTGTTCCTATGGACACGTATACTTAATTGACTGACGATTTTTATATGACTTTAAAATGTAGTGTGTGAGATATAGATCGACAACACAGGAGATTTACTTACCACACCTACTGTTCCTAGGACAAACTGATCAATGGCGTTGTTTCTCTCGGCTCTCTTCACTCCTGACTTGAACTTCATCCCCATCACTTTGGGATGTTGACGGAGCCACCTACAGTACAACAGAGAGATGATGACAACAACCAGTAATCTTATAGTTGTGATAAAGACAAGCGTGAGGATGATTATAAAAAAACTACCATGATTTCCTGTTTTGCTTGGTTGTATTGTTGTTGCAGGGTGAGAAAAATATTTAAAAAGACACTCGTCCTGTGGGACAAGTGCCATTTACAAACCACACATCCTAGTACATTTTTCACTCGTACAATAGTTCTGGGGATAATTATCAACGATTAGAAGCTAATTAAAGATTTTCAGGATTTTTGGATACACAAATTTCACTCGTCCCCTGGGACGAGTACTGTGTGTATCACTAAAAATTACTCGTCCCTGACCAATTTTAAGAAGTGCATTTTTTTTCGCACCCTGTGTTGTTTAACATCCAACTCAAGAATCTTTCACTTATATGGAGACATCACTGTACATTGTAAGTCAGTGAAGGGCGACACATTAAGTTTTACTCCGAACACATGGACATTGAACAGGGTGTGTTCTTAAAAGTGTCGATACGAACCATGGCACAGGACCTGGGTTTTTACTGTATCATCTGAAGGACAGGATAAAATAACAGCAGAGGGTCGAATTGGAACCCATAATCAAGGCGAACACACTAATAACTGAACTGCCACATCCCAATTTTCGGTATATTTAGATAGGACTTTGGCACTTTGTCAAACAGTAAAGGAGGTAAAAAAAACAAACTTTCATTTACTGTGTACAGTAACTAAACCTACAACCATTCCCATTTTAGCTATCAATTATCGGTTCATGGTCGTGCATTGTTTAAATCCGCTCCACATATCGTGCTAATTTACCGCTTCCTGCTTTAATATAAAACATTCCAATTATCTCTTCGCTCCATATAATGAATGATCTGTGTAATCGCTCAATCAAAGATTTGGTATTGCGCCTTTGCTCAATCATATACTCCAGGCATGAAATCAGATGATTAGGCCTAGAAAGACAGGGACAACCAACTGTACCATGGCTTGGGCTGGAACCCTGGACCTTTTGATTTCAAAGTTGAATATGCTAACCACTATGCTATGGCGGCCCCACGCCTACTGTATTACTGTATCTTGTTCATGAATATATCTTCCAAAGGACAGAAAATTCCTGAGTTGCCGCTCAAAAGATTAATAAACCTGAAAACCTCATGCTATCATATAATCATAAGGACTCTCTGATCAACAACTGACCAATTGTTTGCCTTGTCTCCAGCTAGCCTGGTACAATGAATCCTAGACTGCTGCCCTGCCCCAATTCCAATGACCTGTTCAAAGAGAAGATAACTCCATTACAACTGCATTGGTCTCACTACACAGTTACAAGCTCCCATTGACTCCTATCTTAAATTCTCAATGGTCAAAAGTCCACCTTGAACATATACGGGTTGACCCGTTCATAAGCTATGGCTCATCTGAAAGGAAATCCTCTACTGATTTTTCTGTTAAAAAATAAAGGGGTGTTTCCCGTTTCAATTTTTTGCAAATTCTCACTGAATGACTGGTATCAAGAAACCATGTGCTTACCAGCATGACTGTTTTTAAACTATGGGGATTCCCCCTGCCACCTTACTCAGTACTCTTGCACCATATCACTACTCCAAACTGTACATTCCAATATGTTTTCCAATTCTACTGAAATCCAGCTTTCTAAATCACATTTAACATCTCTCATAGCTTACATACATCAATTTTCACTTCACTTTGATTAAATTCAAGCATTTTAGCTATTTTTCATGCACTCTCTGAGGCAGGGGCAACTTCCTGTTAACTATGTAGTAAGACCACTGTCAATGTCGTTTCTCAACAGACACAAACGTTGTGAAGCATTTTAAAACACTATAGAGAGAAATGACATGTCTAGATCTAAGGGTTAATGCATTAGGCATGTTCATACCTGACCGTTCCGGGCATAGCATACGGAATTGGACTGCGTATATTTTAAGGTTATTGTTGCCACAATGAGATCTCTCATGGCTTCACTGCTGATCTACAAAAAAACAAAAACAAAATTTAGAATAATCACCAATCTAATTGTCCATAATGGGTCAGAATTGGTCCCAGCAAACAGAAGTCCATACAGTCAACTCTGCAAACAACAAGACCCCATGTAACGAGGTACTGGTTGTTACAAGAAGATTTTTTCTATTCCCAGTTCACTTTTCAGCATTATTTTAAATTTCAAATAATGAAGATCAGTAAGAATGAGATAAACATCTTGCTCCCTTCGACTTTGTTATATGTGGAGTTGACTGTATTTGCTTGTCCAATGGGCAAGTCATATTTTGTCAACAAAAATCTTGAAGATGTCAACAGCTTGACATACATTACAGTCGAGCTTCATTAATCGGGACGCCAATAATCCTGATGCTTTACCTTCCAATAAGGGACAGACATGGCCTAGTGGTAAGCATGTTTGACTTCAAAGCAAGAAGTCAGGGGTTCAAGCCCAAGCCATGGTACGGTTGGCCGTCCCTGTTTTTTGGATGAGAGAGTAAAAACCAAGGTCTCTTGTCACAGTAAGTGTTTGCCCCATTAAAGAACCCTCCCTGCTCTATGGCCATAAGTGTCAAGCACAGGCGAAATTTGTCGCCTTTCATTGGTCACATGGTGATGTCTCCATCTTAGTGAAATATTCTTGAGTTAAACAACAATACAACAACAACAACCTTCCAAACAATATTTACTGAGAACAGGATATTCAATTTGTATCGATCATTATAGAGTTATGTTACAGTAAGCTGAAGGCTTCAATTATCTGGACAATTTGCTTTGGAGCCAAGGCGTCCGGATTAATGACATTCCAATTAACTCTATGTTATGTTGTACTACACTATCTTTATTTACAGATTTGACCTTGTACCAACCTGTTTCCTGCTAGTCACAATATTTTGCATCATGTTTTCATTGATGACAGCATCGTTTCTCCTCTGCTGCATCTTTAGTCCGAACACAGTCCTCGTCTCGACTTCCGGAGGTTCGTAAGCCGGATCAATCTACAAGCACAATTCATTTGAAGACGTGATTAAATAGGTCACATCTGGCAAATCGATTTACAAATTTAATTTTCTTGATGTGAAGTGCTTCAATTTAGCCTATTGTTGGTACTCTTGACCATTGTTCAATACGTCGGTTTTGAGATACTTTCTCTTTGTATAACTCTTCAATGTGAAGACGCGATTAGCTGGCGAAGTATGCAGGAAGGTGGGACTGTTCTCGTTTGATAACTACGCGTGTATCTGCATATCAGTATTGTTATTAAGATATACCACATTTCAATGTTATTAAACGAATATATCTAGGTATCTTCACCTATTAGAGGACAAATTTTATTCTTTTTCACCATGATATAAATGCTGTACATTTGTGGTAAATCTAAACCCTTTGCTAACTTTGGAAAACAGTCCCACCTGCTCCGCTAAGCAACGTCCAAATATGCCTCCAAGAGCAGAAGAGCTACAATCTCAAAACTCCCATATAAGGGTTGTATAACATGCCTACAACTGTAGTAAACTGGAATCACTATATTACTGTCTCATCCATTGGATCCGAAAAGCCAGCCACCTCCAGCGAGCAAATTCTAACCCACAACCACCAGATTACAAAGTGAACATGCAAAATGTGGGGCAAAGTCAAAATTTCCAAATCAAAGTAACTGGGTCAAATGTCTTGGTATCAAAATGTAGTAAGCAATACGGTAAACGTATGTATGAAATATAGAAGCCCTATCTCTTGTACCATAAGAGAAATATGCTTTCAGGGCTGGGCACCATAAATCTTAAGAATTTACTTAAGCCTGAGAATTTTCTCAACTCGAACTCCTCATCCAATTAGAATTCAGGATTAGCTTGAGTTGGGTAAATTCTCAGACCTAAGTAAATTCTTAAGTCTAATGGTGCCAGCCTCAGAACTCCTTAACTGTGCATTAAGACAAGGTGATACCTATATACAGCTCATCCCCAAACATTGTTTGCAGGGGGTATAAATCTGCATTACAAATGCCACCACGAGTATATACAGACCTGTAACACACAATAGTTACCGCCTTTCTTCTTCTTCAAAATGTCGAGAGCCTCAGGTATATAGCCAGGTGCAATTATTCCATCAGACACCTGGAAAATACAGGTAACACAACTCAGACACAAGAAATAAAGAAATTGGTAGATTGGCTGATTGGCGTTTAACGCCCAACTGAAGTATTTCTTAGTATGGTATTGTTGTTTAATGTCCCACTCATGAATATTTCACTCATATGGAGATGTCACCGTGTGCCAGTGAAGGGCTACAAATTTTGCCTATGCTCGGCACTGCTGGCCGTAGAGCAGGGAGGGTTCCTTAACATGCCAACACCTACTGTGACACAGGACCTCAGTTTTTACTGTCTCATACGAAAGACAGGAACGGCCAACTGCAGAGTGGCATATGCGGCTCGAACCCGGATCTTCCAACTCGCAGTCGAACATACTAACCACTCAGTCACAGAGGCCCCGAAGAATTTCTTAGTTACTTGTATGCCGGTGAAGGGCGACAAATTTTGTCTATCTTCTATGCTCGGCACCTATGGCCATAGAATAGGGAGGATACTTTAACATGCTGATACACGGGACCTTTGTTATAACACTCTCATCCAAGGGTCAGGGACAGCCAAGCACCGTAGAGATTTGAACCCATAACCTCAGGATCAGAAGTTAAACACATAAACCACTGAGCCATGGTTGCCCCAAATAAAGAATTCAGGTGGCCAGTTGATGGCTCGAGTATTTCTTAGTAGTAAAAAGTTCTGCAAACTATGATCACTTCTGGAGATATAATGGCCAATGTGAGGGGTTTTCCTGGTACCAGTTTTATTCAAGAGTTTTAATCTTTTCGGCTTTTGAAGGGCATCATTTTTCTAATCACCACTTGGACCAGGAAAACTGCCCCCTCCCCTCCTCCTCCAATCAAGAATTTTGATTGAATATGGGCTAACCTAATTTAGCAACCCATTGCATTAAAGTACAGCTTGAATCTTACAATACAAATCACCTGAATTAAGAGACCACCTGTCATATGTGATCATCTTTGTGTCTTCCTCTAGACAGTCTCTTAACAGGTTAGACTGAACTTTTACTTTCACTTGTGAATATGACTACTAAATATCATCAACATTTGAGAAAAAAAGCAAACCTTCCAGCCTGGCCCTTAGATAGTCAGGTTTATGTTGCCAAATACTTTTTACTGAGACTAAATATCCTAGTAATAGAGGGACATGAAGGTCTTAAAGTATTAAGAATAATTACTTGCTACAGAGACAACGGTAACCCCCCCCCCCTCATTCATTCGTGTGTTCATGTCATTTCTATATATATATATTGCAAAAAAACAGGAAAAAGAAGAATGAAAAGCAGTATTACCTCTCGTGATATGATTTTAGCTGTTGGTACATCACACGGATCTGACAGAGAAATGAAATCTCCAAATGAAGACATCCTGTCAGCTCCTGTTGATTGAAAGAAAATCTTCATGACCAGAATACTAAATAAATATTGAACCCAATCCCTTTGTATTAAGGACCAACAGTTGAATTTAGATTGTACATGCAATTTACTGAACAATTATTGTACAAAGAAAATTACGGCAAACACCATGTATGTAGCTGTAATTCACTATATCTTTTTTGGTACATAGTCTGGAGTTGGTCATTTAACTACCTCTAGCTCTAGGGCCAGTGGTAAGCATGTACGTTTCCTATTTGCAAGGTCATGGGTACAAATCAGAACCATGCTGCAGTTGGCTGTCCATATCTTTTGGATGAGACAGTAAAAATCAAGGTCCCAAGTCACAGTGGGTGCTGGCACGTTTAAGAACCCTTCCTGCTTCATGGCATAAATGCCAAGTAGGGGCCAAATTTGTTGCCCATCACTAGCGCACGATAACGTCTCCATATCAGTGAAAGATTCTTGAGTGGGACGTTAAATAACAATACAACCAACCAACCTCTTGCTCTCGCATAAGCTTCAGCCAAGGGAGATAATTCATCCATGTCATCCACCATACAGACTTTCTTATCAGCAGCTGACATTCCCTGCCCTCCGACAGCAGCACCTGTGTAAATAATAAACCAAAGTAGACATTATTCAAAAAAGAAAAAAATGTTGCAATATTTTTTCAACCTACAATTTTATCCTTTAGGCAGTGTTGTACTTGTAGCAGAACTTTGGTGACTAAAATAATCCTGTGTTTGACTCGCATATGGCTTGGGATTCCATACTAAAACAAACTGAAAATAAAATACGTCATTCATTCGTGTGTTCATGTCATTTCTATATATATATAGTGCAAAAATAGAAAGGTACCCGATATATTCCAGAATGGCGCTAAGTTCACGAAGTTTAATGACCAATATCTCAGCTACGGTTAGTCCAATTTCATATATTGTGGTATGTACATCTTCAGAAATATCTGTACTTTTAACGTACTTTAAATGTATTACCACCTTTTTTCAATTAATAGCCACATTTTATCACAAAACACTCGGGATTAGTATTGGTCTAACTATTGAGGTGCTATCTTAACTGAGAATTAATCAGCACCCGACAGGAAATCAGTCCTTATTTCGTCTAACTGAAACCAAACGGAAAATTGCTCACCCTCATTTTTCATCAGAATGTAACCATTAGTAAGCATAGCCAACAGTTTCAGGAAACCATGCTAAAACTGGCTGAACCTAAATTATGGTTTCCGCACTGATTTATTTGTCCTTTGTTCAAATGTCAAAATATGAACCTGGACGGATAGAAGTACAGAAAGACAGATGGAATGACAAAGTGGCGACTATATATGCTCCCCTAAACTTTGGGGAAGCATAAGAAAAGACTGCTCTTTCACATTTTTGGGAAGCATCAGAAAAGACTGCTCTTTCACATTTTTGGGAAGCATCAGAAAAGACTGCTCTTTCAAAGACTGCTCTTTCAATTTTTTGGGAAGCATAAGAAAAGACCGCTCTTTCAGGTAAGACTATCTTAAGATGTCAATATAGTACAGACATTTACTGTCCATGTAGAATATCAGATAAATAAATCTTATCTTGAAGCCTACTTTTTTTTTTACTATTGTTGAAAACTTACACACATTTCTACTTTGTTTTCTTTCCCAAGACTATAAACACATAAGGGACACATAAAGACTTACCAGCAGGACTGACGTGCTTGAAAGACGTAGCTGCGGGTTTGTTACAGGCGACGCGTAATTCTCGTACGAGCTGCCAACCGTTCAATGCATCAAGGAGATTTATAAATCCAGGGGAACCATTCACAACTGTGAACAAAAGAAAAATATACAAATAAATGTTTCAAAGCTCGACTTACAATCATAGTCTCATCAATTACATTAAACATTTACATTTGTGTTTGTTTGTCTGGCATGATTTTTTTTTTGCCACAGACAACAATCTTACATGTACATCATATTCCAGGGTCCAAATTTCTTTGGTGGAGGACAGATTGAGAACCTGCAGTGGTTACACAAACACCCAGGAAAAGATCATTGGCCTACTGAAAGTAAACTAGCTAACTTTCTAAAATAAACTTAAGTTTCAGTGAGGCTTAAACTTGTATGGACTAAAAGTGAGAGTAGTAAATAGCTTAAAGCGGTCTGCTCTAACCATTCAGCCATGGAGACTCCTTCAATTATCAAATGGTACATGCAAAAAAGGGAAGAAAAAAGAAATAGAAGAAAGTTTTAATGGGTGGTCTAATCAAATCATGTGATCTCAAAATCAGATGCAGATTTCAGCCATTCAGGTAATGATTTACAGCCAAGATGATGCTGAGGCAATCTCCTAGTTTACCACAGAGACTAGCAGCCTATCGAACTCTCGCGAGATCACAAGCCCGGTATTGTTCTCATCTATCTCGACGAGATCAGTACGAGATTTGTTAGCGCAGGCGCAGTAACAGTTGTTGCCCGGTATTGTTTCCGACGAGATCAGTGCGAGATTTGTTCGCGCAGGCGCAGTAACAGTTGTTGACCGGTATTGTTTCCGTCTATC
>JACSZP010003609.1:3031-14452 GCA_016161895.1 Pinna nobilis | reverse complement strand
ATATATTAAATTACAAATATGCTTTTCTATGCCAGTCCTTGCAAATAAATAGGTCTTCACGTGATATTTTGCCGAGTGTGAAATGCTGACTTCTTAATCCTGATACTGGTATCTTCTGTTTTACTACATGACTCGGTAAAACCGTTGCAGCTTATGTCTCTGAGAAGAAAACCCAATACTAGATACAATCAAGCAATGACAACAGTTCACATGAGTACAGGTTTTTATTGTAACATAGAGCTACCAGATGACGCGGCAGAAGACATTTTGATAACACATTATGTGAAAAGAGTTGTTACATTTCTAGCCATTGTTAAACCGTATACAAAGCTTAAGAACAGTTTTATCGCTCTCACACCCGGTACATAGGAAACTTTTAATATTAATTCTTTCGGGAATAAAGACCACTCGTATCACATCTCTTCAATTTCAGTGAGGTCAATTGCAATACATTGTAAACAGGGGAACTCTGTAATACTGAAAACCAAGGTGAACGAATATTTCTTATAAATAAACAGGGTTTTCAAAATAACTTGGTAAAGTAGATAAAGTAATTTAGGGATATTTAAATCATTTCAAATTAATCGATTGTCTAATAAATCAAAATGCAATACAAGTGGATTCCACTTTTGTTTTGTTTCAGAATTTATCTGTATAACAGAAAAAAAATTGTCACATTCATGATCAAATGCCTCGCACCAATGACATGAGTGTATCATATCAAAGGACCAAACCGTGAGATACAACACGAGGAATGAACTGTGGTACACAAAATAGCCTTGACGTCAGCTGACTTCACCTTTTTTTCCCGGTCATCGTTAGCGCCTCACCTCCTCCATGTCCTCGATCACGAGGCTAGGGACTATCAGCTGTGGTCCGTTCCGTATGTATGAACCATTAGACCCCAGAGACTGTTTATTAGATTCACTTTCCTCTTCAGTGTGTTGTAAATCTGTGTCCATAATTTGAAATATAGTGTCATTAGTGTTTCCTTGATTCTCAGACAGAACAATACCATTTGTTGTCACTCCAGAAATTGTGGTAATCTTTCTATCTATATTTACATTTTCAATGAATCTGTTGCTAGAATGACAAATTCTAAAAATGGCACATCTAAGTTCTTTACAAATTATGATTTGTAAAAGCGGATAGAAGAAACCATGAGATGACGATATGTAAGCGAAATAACTGATCAGGTTTCCATGACCACTCGTGCAGTCCAGTCCCAGTAACGATGAAATCTGGAACGGAAGTACCAATGGCAGGAACAGCCCGATAATTTTGGGACTAAGACTATCTTTAATGGCATCTTCGTCAATGTCTTCCGAAACCTGCTCCTCGCCAGCACCAGCTACAATTGCTGTACTTTCACTACGTCCTTTATTAGCGTGAAAGTTTGCCATATAGCCGTAAAATGTTATAAAACATGAAGGAAAGAAAATGGCAATCCCGAATAAGATGTACGTTTTGTCATTCAAGGCACAGAACCAACAGCAATCGATACCCTTCTGCACATCATCTGAGGCTGCAATGCCGGGAAACACCATGATCATGAAGACGTACAGCCACGCCAGTGTTATCATTATAATCGCTCTAGCTCTTGTCATTATTTTGGCGTACGTATAGCGATACACACGGCATACATAGTTATCTATTGCCAGCAGTGATGTCGATAGAGTACATCCCCCAAACGCTAGAATCAAAACTCTGCCGGCAAAAAAGCACATCTTAGAACTGAATTCCTCCGAAACAACGAGAGAGGCGGTAAACAGCGGCAAAGCTAATGCCACAAGAATGTCGGACGCTGACAGCGATATGCTGAACAAATGTGATGCTACACGTGGCTGAATCCTGTTCATGCCCACAAGAAATACGATGTTAGAAATCAAAATCTGCGGCGACAAAACTGATGTTAAAATGATGTAGTTCATACTGTGGATAGACAAGGATCCGTCGGGCTCTATGCCGGTGCTGCAATTCCTCAAGTCCATCTTCTGATTTGTTGGCCTTATTTCTAATTTGAGCTTCAACGAAGATTATAAAGCTTAACATACGTGTATACTCATTATATACTAATATCTGACCAATCATCGTCTTTCAATTTTCAACTTCCAAGAAGGTGTTAATGACTGAATCATATCACGCTTCGCTTTCAGAAACATTTAAGTAGAAGAATAACGATAGACTTGTTTATCTTTATGAATGGGAATATGCCATTGAGTAGAATCAATTTCAATGCAGAAAGGTTTGGAAAAACTAAACGTGAATTTGAATTTGGAGAGCTTTTCCATAAGAAAATCACTATTTGAGTTGCATGTTCTTGGAATATCGTACAATACACATTACATATCGAACAACCCTCGCACAGAGATACACCAGGAATATGAAAGAGTTCTATATTTAAAAGCAATGTCATAAAGCAGACATTTTATAATGCTGATTTTCGTGTCATTCAGGTATATCTTGTTTATCTGAGCGAGACAAAATTATGATTTCCCAAAATTAAGATGGCAGATACCAAGTTAACCTAATTATTCATCTATTTTTACTGAGTTACTATTTTACCATTTAATTATTTCTTAGGTCAAAGTCCAAGGTCAAAGTTACAAGGTCAAAAATTATTGTACCAACAGGAAGGTCTTGTCACAAGGAATACACATGTGAAATATGAGATCTCTGTCACTTACCAATTAGAAGTTATGGTCGATACATAAGTTTTTTTCAAAAGTAGGTCAAAGTCCAAGGTCAATGTTACGAGGTCAAAAATTATTGTAAGCCTTATCTGATACCAATCAGAAGTTATGACCAACGTTTATTATCTTTTTGGACAAACAAACAGACCAAAAACTATTTGCCCCCAAAATAAAGTTTTTTTTTTTGTTTTGTTTGTTTTTTTTTGGGGGGGGGTCATAAAAGAATTATTAGCGTTAAGTAACAATTTAAAAGTTTTATTTTAAGGCTAGAAAACTGAAGTAATTATCACATCGGGAATTTTAACAAACAAAATATGACGTATGATTTGACATTTTTGTAAGATGAGTCATTATAATGATGTTTAAACAGTCATAAAGTCCAAAGAGCAAATACAATAGGAACAAATTACGCCCAAGTGTGGCATTAAACAGAAATGATACGAATTTCACAAAAAGTAACACTAAATACCACAACACCAACAAAGTTTTGTACAAAATGAAAAACAACTTATCACAAATCGATTTCCCATCTGATTTTCAAAGATGACTAGAGTTAAAATTTAGAGGATAAACAGAGAAAGGTGGGCAAACACACACACCAAAAATTATTAACTTTTTTAAGTTATATGAACAAACCCACAAATCTGGTTGAAAAAGTATACAATTTATTACATTTATCACTGTACATATAAAAATTCCAAAGAAAACTGTCAGCTATTCACATTCAAGTTGGTATAATCACTTTAAAAGGAACCTGAGGATGCCTTCCTCCTGCCATTCTTCAGGATTTTATAGGTCCAAGGATGTTCCCCATCTGTCTCTGTGCAGGATTAAATGAGCCAGAGAATGACTATATTCTACCTTTGTTCATGTTCATACGGACCTGTGGACTATTGCATTCTGTCCTTGTTCAAGATCATATGGGCTCAAGGACCATTGTCTGCTGCCTTTGTTCAGGATATTATGGACCTGTGAATTATTGCCTTCTGCCTTTGTTTCAGGTTCACATGAGCTCTAGAACCATTGCCTTCTGCCTTTATTCAAGATCATATGGACCCCAGTGACTATTGCCATATGCCTTTGTTCAGGATTATGTGAAAATTAAGGACACTTGCCTTCTGCGTTTGTTCAGAATCGCATGGGCCTGAGGATGATTGCCTTCTGCCTTTGTTCAGAATGATGTGAACCTGAGGAACATTGTCTTTTTCATTTGTTCAGGATCATACGGACCTAAGACAATTGCACAGTTTCCTATGTTAAGGACCATATAGGTCTTTGTTCAGAATTTTATACGGACCTAAGACAATTGCCCTTTTCCCTATGTTAAGGACCATCTAGGCCTTTGTTCAGAATCATAGTCATGAGAATGTTTCCTGAAGCTTCTGTATAAATGTTACCGACAAATCAACACACTCCTTCCATTTATTTTTATCACAGCTTGTATACGTCCTTAGATTCTCCACAAACTGAAGCAAGGTCCGTAAAAATCTGTTTAAAAAAGGAACAAAAAATTCATAAATATTAGGCTGGTACTCACAGAAAGAGATCCAAATCAAGTATTCAACAACAAAAATGCAGATAGCTTTTAGTCCATTACCCTCTCAACATCTTTTAAACAGAAATTTGAATATGTTAATTTCAAATTGTCACCAAGACATTGTAAAAACTCTTTGCTCTCTGTCGAGCACAGACCTACACTTCAAAGTCCTTTATCAAAATTCACTGACACTTTCATAAAAGCAGAATATTTTGTTGTGGAAAATAAACTGCAATCAATTGAAATTGATTTCATCATATGCAGCACTTACTTAATATTTCTGTGTCCATGAGATTGATCATAGACTACAGGAGACAGGCTGTATATCTGCCACATGACTATCAGACCAATCAGCTGTATCACATGATGAAGAAAGGGACAACTGAAAAACACGTGTTTATTATCTATCAATTTCAAATATCCTTTATTGAAATTAAGTTGTAAAGCAGGGATAAAAACGCAAACATCAACACAGAATACAAACAATAAAAAAATATATACCCAAAATATTATTTTCATTCTGCTGTACTTTTAACATCCCGCTTGAACATCTTTCAGTAATATGAAGGCATGACGCAACGCTGGTAATGGGCTTCAAATTTTGGCCTAGACTTGGCACTTGCAGAACTATTAATAGCATATCAATAAACCTACAGAAGACAAATAACACGGGCCTATAAATGACAGGATCAATTTCTGAATGTCCAGTCACGTTTTGCTATTTATAGTACTCATCTGTTCTCTTAGATAGTTACAAAGTAAAACTGATCTAAAAAATATAACAAAACACTCTGTTTCCACAAATTTTCGGCCCCTCGGCTTTTTATCAAGTGGTTGACGACAGAAACATTAGTTTCTACATATTTTCACATGCGTATCATGAATTGATTATTCGATGAAACTTTCACGATACGCATGTAAAAATATGTAGAAACTACTGTCACTGTCGTCAACAACTTGATAAAGGCCAAGGGGCCAAAAATTTGTAGAAACAGAGTGTTTTGTTATATTTTTACAATGATACTTCCCTTTGGAGGAAAGTGGATAACATTTAAAACTGCTCTAACAGGGCGAATGTTCTGTCTAAGCTGCACATAATAAGAACTTCACAACTGTGTTTGAAATAGTATGTATTTTCTCATAAATATTTTACTTTAAAAAATCATTTATCGTTTGATAACACAAACCTAATAATCAGTCTTTGAAAGTTTGTTCTTTGACGAGACCTGAGCTGCTTGGCCTCAAACTGTTCCTGCCTTTTAGTCAACATGTGGTCAACTTGAGATACAACAGTTAAGCACTCTGTTACAACGTGTCTTAATAAACTGACCCTTTCTGCTGGTTTTTCTTCTGGTCCATGAACCCTGCTCTACAACAGAATTAATCACATCCTTAGTATCATAAAGGCTTTTTGGAAACCATTTCCCTCCCCCCACATTTGATCTTTTATCCTATTATTTATGCATATCCTACTTGGATTGCCCATTTACTTGTTGATAGATGAATAAGTGTAATATTTTACAATATGCACTTAAGCAAAATGTCAAGCTACATATGTGTATTAATAATCGGTCGGGGTTTGGGGGATCCAATATTATTATATTTTGGGCTTTAAATTTTTGTGATTTCAGTGCTATAGCGAAATATCGTGAAAATTGAAGAACCGCAGAAAATACCAATTATACAGTACACAGACATAAATAACAATTACAGTCAAACATGGATATATTGAAACCAACGCGGAATGAATTTATCTTTCAAATAAACACAGTTTTCAAAATAACTTGGCAAAAATAGTGATAAAGCACTTTAGTCTAAAAAAACTAAAATCATTTCAAATCAAGATTGATTTCAATACACAATGGAACCTCGCTATTAAGACCACCTAAATAAGTGGCTAAATTTGGTCTGATTAGTGAGGTGGTCTTTTAAGTGAGGTTAAAATAGCCTAAGATAATGATAAACAGACTGAATTGTGATGGTCTTAATAGCGAGGTGGTCTTAAGACGAGGTTCCACTGTATCTGGGGTCAATATAAATCTGTCCCACTGTATTATGTTTATCTAAAAATTACCTCAAACTTCTGGAATAGATAAAGTGTGTGGACTTTCCTTTTCAATAATTTGTCTACAAGATCCCTGCTGTCTGTTATCATGCAAAACAGTCTGTAAAATATAAGAATAACCTAATCAAAATTTGATGTGATCCTTACCTTGGCATGTCCTATGAAGACTAGAGCCATCTGAAAGGGGAGAAATATCTTCTGCAGGACATAGTTGAAAAGAGTTAATATCTGAGTCTAAGGGACCTTAATTAAGCCAAAAAAAAAGAAGAAAAAAAAACCCAAAGCAACCATCCTACCTGCTAGAAAACCATGTGTCCATAACCCAATTAAATGAAATCAAATTTTTAATACAATTTTGTAAATAAAATCTGTAATGAAAGACCATGGCTGTATGGAGGGATTATCACTAAAGATGAGAAACCACATTCCATGGCTGTAGGGGTCACTTTAGATGATAACCACATTTACACGGTCGTACATTGTATGGGTGGTCAATTAATATAAGACACCACATTCATTGGCTGTAGGGGTGGTCACTTTAGATTGGAGACCATATTTCTATGGTTGTAGGACTGGTCAGTTTAGATGAAAGACCCCATTTCTATGGTTGTAGGAGTGATTACTTTAGATGACACCACATTTCCTTGGCTACAAGGAGGGAGTGGTCACTTTAGACAGACTCTTCTATATAAAACTGATGGTTCAACAACATTAAGGCAGATGCATGTAACTGGCTTACAAGAAGCTGATATCATACATTGATGGACAAAAATTTTAAGCAAGACCTTCTACCACGCAGAGATCATCTATCCCTTTTACCCTCATATACCTTCTCCTGAAAAATTCACTTGAAATGGCAAAACCAATCATCATAGGTAATTTGTAATAATGAAAAAAAGCAAAAGTAGAAGAAATCAAGGGGCATAAAGTAAATGTATTTCATTTCTGTCTTGTATCTAGGAAAACATAAGTACACATTCCATAAATGTGTAGAGCATTCACCCCCTCAAATCTATTTGATTAAAAGTGGGCAGATAAATTTGTGGGTTGAAATTACTTATTTCCTTTAGCATTCCCAATGATCCTCTAGGTACAGAAAGGGGAATTGACACTTGTAAAGTAAACATCCACTCTATTGATTTAATTACATGTTATTCACTGCACATTGTTGATGAAAGGTCAGCCATATTCTATGCTGATCTGTCAGCCATATTCTTGCAACCAGATTTTACTGTATACAGGTAAATTTTTCCCCCCAACCCCCCGTTTTGTTTTCGCTCCTTTCGCTCTAACGTCAGTGGGCGTATTCAAAACTGAGCAAATTCAAAATGGTAAATTCATTGAAAAGAGTTATGACGAGACTGGGTGAATTTAAAGAGGGGCAAGATGGTTTAAAAGTGTATAAGGACAAACAAAAACACAGGTCGAAAATTTCCCTGTAAACATTATTGATGGAGGAGAGAACCTGGTTACAAATGAATCAGGGGAGACCACTACATATATTCTTCTACGATTGTACAACTCTGAAAGTATGATATGACTGTCTACATACCCGTCATGCAATTCATCTCTTGAAAAATCATCTATCCAATTGAATGAACCCGACAAAATCTGATCAGTGAGATGCAAAATATCACTTCTGAAGTTCTGTAATAACTGCTGAACTTCCCTCCCACACAGAAGAGCCACATCAGAAGAAGCTCTGGAAAGTATCATGACAATATAACTGGCTTAATTTTTTGTTTGTTTCGTATTGTTGTTGCTTTTTTTTTTCTTCTTTTTTTTTTTAGAGAGAGAGAGAGAGAGAGAGAGAGAGAGAGAGAGAGAGAGAGGAGTTTTTGTTTTGTTATAGTATAACAGCCCACTCAAGATTGTTTGTAGCTGTTTACACTACACTTGGCTACATTTCAGTCGCATGGCTATGGCAAGTTTTTATTTGTGGAGGAGAGGACCTGATTACAAATGTACATAGGGAGAGACCACCATCCTTCTGTAAATAAAGTGGCCAATTTCCTCACATAACCAACTTAGGTTCTACTGAAACTTGGACCCACGCTGACAAGAGATGAAAGACTAAATGGCTTAAAGAGCATTTCTCTAACCACTCAGCCACTTCAGAATGTTTCACTTATTCATGTAAGAACCTATCACTGAATACTGATGTAGGGCCTTAAAGTTTGGCCTATGTTTGGCAGTGAGGGATCTTTAACATGGCACTTTTTGACATCAGATCTTGGTTTTTACCATAGAAAAAAGCTAGCTACCTCTGCCTGTGCAAAATACTGGCAGCCAGATAGCATGAAAATACAGAGGAGAAAGAGTGAGAGAGAGGGAGGGTTGACATTCAGCATTACCGTAACTGTAGATCAGAAGTGTAGGCTATTTTCTTGTTCATATTACTGACTTTGTACACCAAACCCTTGAGCTGAAGAATAAAAAGACAAAATCTATTTGAAAATATTTTTGGAGATATATATCAATATTTTTTTCCCTATCCTGTAAGTCCTTGTCTATGAAAAGACTGATAAGAAATTACATCTACTTTGCATGTGTCATATTCCATGTACAAAGTAGACTTTTGTCATCATTGGCAAACAAGCAAGGACTCAAGTCATAATAATCATCTGTCTATACTGGAAAATTACATTTGCTCACACTAACAGGGATCAAATACACAAATGTACATCACAATAAGTTGGAATATTTTGGAGGCAAAATTAAATGAGAGGTTGTTTTTTGGCAAGTTAAGATTTGGTCCCTAGTATGATGGAATTCTGTCACTATTTCTACTATAATTGCAAATCTGTGCTTAATGCCTAAACAACATGTGACACATACATGACAAATACACACATGATACACATGCACAAGAACTAAATAGCAAACAATTATATCTATTCACTAGTTTACTCAAATGATAGATAAAACTAGATCCATGAACCATAGTTCTGTCAGTATTGTTCATCCGATAAAAGTTAACACTGAAATATTTTCTGGTTTATGTTAGAAAGGATATAGATTTTTTCCTTATTTGTGAACATATATTGTGCTGGTTTAATATTGGTCATTTCAATACATTGGCCAAACTTATACTAAAAGCCCAATCCGTCCAATCTACAGAAGTATTTTATTTTCAATTTCAGTAGGGAATTCATTGATTACTTATTAAATTCAAAACAAAATTTCTCACAAATTGTTCTGATAAATCTGTTAACATGTAGATTTTAAAGGGCATTTCAATTAGTATATATTGCTAATGAAATTATATATTGAAATCACAAAAAGCATCATAGAAACAGTTCAGATTTACGTACCATTTGTTTTACAATTGACACAGGGTGGAATATGGACTGATACGTGTCTCTAAACTTGTGTACTGTAGTCAGCATGGAATGCTTAAAGAAAAATTACAATGATTACCGAGGTGAATCTTTACTAGTCATCTAGATTGCTTTTTTCAAAGTCTGATTAAAAGTCAATATTCTTTGTGTTCCTTTTCTCATATACGATTCAAGTTTTATGATTGTCTGTAGTTACAAAATGAAAACTCATGCATCAGTCGGTGTTGGTGGAATATCTCAATGTATGCTGACACCATCTCAAATCAATGGATATTATTCATGTACAACATGCAGACCTCTCACAAGCCATATTAGAAGGGCGCTGCACCACTGATTCGCTTGTAAAGTCCCTCAGTTTATTCTGCCCTTGCCATTGCAGTCCAGCCTAAAATGTTCCTAAGTTCAATCTGTCAAATTGCGTTTAATTTTGCAAGGAAGTGTGGCCAATTTGTACCAAACAACATAAAATATGGATTATAAATTGAAGGTGCTAATACCATGTATGCATTATACATGTACATACAAAAAAAATTTGATATGAATATCCACATTGTTGTGCCCTTAAAATACAGAAGAGGTTCCCTGCCCCTTTCACAATCAGCTGGAGCGCTAATGTTATATCCTGTCATGTTCGTGTACACCATTGTTTCTATAAGTGATGGAATGATGCTGGAAGGCAACGTTACACACTAATGTCACTTTATTGGGAAGATTATATATAGTTACATTCCTTTGCCACTGGAGCTACTAGTCCTACACAAATATTATAGGGTATCACACGGTACCAGAATTAGTTCCATTCTATTAATTAATATAACTTCCCAATCTGCCTGCATTAGTTATATGATATGATATTATACAAGTACATGTAGTGTACAAGTGTACTGCGGTGCCTTACCTTGATTTCAATTTAGTATGCTGAGTACCATTATCTGTTCCTTAATTTCTTTATTATACATCCTAACTTGTTTAAGAGACGTTACAAGGGTAGAAGCAAAAAGGGGCGAATATGACAGGTTGTCTCTTAGTTCAGTTGATATAAATAGAGAAAAGCCATTTTGGGATACATGCATTTAGGTCACATAAGACAGGCAGTCGTTTAATTTAGTTGATCACTAAGATTTAGACTCTGCAACATAAAATTTTCTTTATGTCTGAGGCCTCTCAGCCAATCAGAATTCACGATTAGTTGGAGTTGAGTAAATTTTTAGATTTAAGTAAATTCTTCAGTTTTATGGTGCCAGTCTCAAGGTTGTTTGTATTGTAACTAACTGAGACATATTATGTGCCTCTTTGTCCATTGTCTTTTAAAAATGTGAGATATTTCTTTGTTTTAGGCTCTTTAACCAGGTGTTACATAATTTTTTTTCTAAACCATCTACTGTTCATATCCCAGAGGAATAGAATGTTTATGGTTTGAGCTGTGGTGATAATTGGCTGCAGATTGATGGTCTTGCTATGTGGATCTAGTCATTGTGGACTTGTTGAACTGGACAAGTCCAGTTTGACGTCACCTGGTAATTATATAAATGTCAGGAACAGGTGCGAAGTATTCTATTTCACAGGTATGCACATGAAATTAAATTGTGTTAATAGAATGTCCATATTGTAAATTGTTTATCACACCAGCTAGTACACAGACTTTGTAAAATCTGTCATCCTCAAGCATTAAAAAAATTAATTATTCAAAATTATTTGTAAAAGAAATAAAACATATCTTATATTCCTCACCTTTGCAACATCATTGAACATTTTGTGGGTTTGACAGTGATTTGGCAGTAGAGC
>JACSZP010003606.1:0-23507 GCA_016161895.1 Pinna nobilis | reverse complement strand
TTAATAATGTTACTTCTGAAGGTTTGTGAAATCAGAGAATTTATCAAACGATAGTAGTGGTATCATGTTTTTAATTCAAAAGTTTTATCCGGGCATCTATCGAGTAATATTTTGAGAAAAATAGATAAAACATATTTGATTGGTCTTTTTCGGTGAAGTCATGAAGTGTTTGCATAATCTATAAATTTTGGGGACATTTTGTTGACATCGATTGATTTATCAAACATTGTCCTACTGCAACGGCTTATTAGTTTTTTGATACTGCATTTAAAAAAAAAGAAAACAACGAATAAATATACATGGTATCGCCCATGTTAATCTCCCGTAAGGAATCACAACACCATGCTATCTGGAATCACAGTACCGACGTTTCGATCCCACCCGGTGATACATATAAGTACGTCATTGTCACAAGTCTGATGACGTATGAAATGCCAAATTGAACATTGGCGCATATGATACTTTTTGGAATATCACACAGGTTTCTTTATCTTTGCAAATCGAGCGGGTGATATTATATAAATATACATTCATGAGTGTATGATATTGCATATTTTTACCCCGAGGAAGCATTGTTGACCGAGGCGAAGCCGACAATATATTCCGAGGGGTGAGAATATGCAATGTCACCCTTTCATGAATGTAATATCTATTTTAGTATATACCTAGCGTCATATTTCATTTTTGCCCTCGTTTCAATCTTATATATGACATGTATGGAAATACACCAATTTTGCAGCTTGAATATTTCGCTTTTATCGCAAAAATTGGCGAAAATTAAACAGCAGTAAAATTTTCCAGATTCTTAGAATTCTTTATTTTCACCGACCTCGATTGTTTATTTATGACATATACTACGAGCGAGAACAGGGGATGCATCTTCCATGTCTAATAGATCCTGATAAACTAGGGACAAATACGAATCCAAAACCAGGCTAATCAAAGATTAAGCGAATACTTTTCTGCTGTAAAGAGGGCAGAAATTATTAGCAGGACCAAACATTTCCAGGAACTTAACTTATACCATGGATAAGTTTTAGTTCTGGTTGACGAGTGATTCCTATGTCAAGGCTATTCATTACAAGGTTAAATGTTTACACGCATCTTATTACTCGCAAATTTAAATTTGTAATTTTACACCTTATTTTTCACACTTTCAACAAATGAGTCGTTAACTAAACTTTACATTTCATTCAATATTAAACATGTTTTTGAAGAACATTGAAGAACCCGAAGAATAAAAAAAGAAACATATATAGTGTTTTTGACAAGAGGAAAGCTAAATCGCGGTTGTCTGTCCCTATCTTTCAGATGAGACAGTAGGGGCTGGCACGCAAGAAAAACCCTCCCTATTTTAAGGCCATAAGTGCCGAGCATAGACAAAATTTATCCCCCACGGTGGCGTCTTCATATAAGTAAAATGTTCTTGAGTGGGACGTTAAACATCAATACAAACAACCAAAGACTACTTTGCTTAAAGCTTAGCAATGCATATGTACATCTGTCCGTTACATAGCAATTCTTTTCGGCTCTGGTATCATAAATTACAATACATGTACTACTTTGTTATAAGTCTCTCTCTCTCTCTCTCGCTCTCTCTCTCTCTCTCTCTCTCTCTCTGTATCCTTGTCTGTGTTGATACGTTGATGTGTGTGTTGTGACGTCATGCGGCCATCTGTCTTTAAAGCATATCGATCTGCTCGAGTGCTAGGTAGCCATGAAGAGACAGGTGGACAACATGTTCTGTCTTAGTTTAAAACAATCATTCAGATAAATTCATTCAAAAGTCAAACAATATTTCCTGTTTTCTGCAGATCTTTAATCAATGAAAATCAATGAACACTTGAAAAGCCGCAAACGATATAACGTTTCTATCAATTGGTATATGGATATGGATAATTAGATCAAATTTAAATAATTACATTTCCCGATTGCCGTCAATGGAAATACAAAAACTTCCATTGTAAAAACGATTTATGCAAATACCATAAACAATATTACTAAGTTTTTTTCGGCATTTAGCGCGGAAGCCGAGAGCAGCGACGGAGGTTTCACCTATGACTCCTCTTACGTCAAGGCGTATGCATTAAAATGAGTCAAAATGAAAAATTATGACCTCAATAATGAAAAAGAAATAATAAAATGATATGTGCATTAATGGCCAATGATAAAATGAAATGCAGCGAGGAAACAATACGCAAGTTTTGAGATACTCCCTCTCTAACACAGGAGATAAACTGAGCTTGGGGGTAGAGCCAAATTAATTATTTACTTTTCAACAGCTGGAAGAAAAACAGTGTGATCTTTCGCATTTTACTATACTATTGTAACAAATTGAATATGCCTTTCTTTCAAAAATTGCTATGTACATTTCATTTTGTCCAAAATGATGACAAAAATTGACACCTGTAATGACATGACACGTGTTTTTTTCCATGACGTTTTCACGGGACATGATGATTATGGTTTTTAATACATGAAGTTTAAAATCAAGTAGGTATTAAAGGTACTGAAATAGAATGATACAGAGTATCGATTAAATGACAAAAGCCTAGTTCTTAGGTGTGTTATTAGTCAGTTGTATTGATTTAGGAGGATAAATAACCCCCCCCCTTCCTGATCTAATGTTTACTTTTAATTCATTGCTGTATTTGTGTATAAAATCATGATAAAATCTTCAGTTCAAACAACAATTAAGTCTTCCAATCAGAAGATGATATGCTGTCGATTTTTTTTCACGGTGCTAATGACATGACAAGTATGCACACTTTTTTCTTCGTAATTTGAACAAACAGTAACATGCCTTTAACCGCGGAACAGTATCTAGGTCAATATCATCACGAGTTGACAAAGGAGACCTTTAAACGTATGACAGGTGAGACTTGTAGGCAGAAATGGCTATGCCGACCCAATCCAAAAGAAATTGCATGATTTCATATACGGTATAGAGGGCTCTTATTTCACAGTTAATTGATCAATATTGCATGTAATCCCTGAATCTTGATTATTGTAGAAGTACGAAACTAAAAGATGATTTGTAAATTAACTCAACGATATTGATGTGAAGTCAAAAGACTACGAAAGGTGTGATAACCGTTCTTATCCAAATAAGGCGTATGATTCTTTAGTCGCTTACTTATTCTGTAACATCAAGAACATTTACTAATTGATGCATTGCCTATCGGATGCTGCTAAATTTTGATTGGTTCAAATGTGCCACTCAATTTGTTGTTAATGCATATTAACAATCTAGAATGTATTTCCGCCAATGTTTTAAAACCAGGGCAAAATCCAACACAGGAATTATCACCTACACGGAAATTCAGATGATAGTTGTTTATCCCCGATCAATATTGAATACGTTCGTTCTTCAAAACACTGGAATAGTAAAAACATGTATATCAAAACACAAGGAATGATCAAAAGAGTGCAACACAAAGAATGATAAAACTACATCAGACAGCACAACAGTAGCATAGTCTTCTCGATAGCAAGGTCGAAAACTTCATCAATAGTTGCAAAGTTGAAAATCAGTTACACATAAAGATGTTAAAGATGTATGTAGGAGACAAATGTTTATTGTTAATGACTCAGTCGTGATATCAGATTATCAGATATGCTGTTAACGTGTGTTGAAAAACAACCCAATCAAATTTGATCAAGTCAGTTAAGTACAGAACCACACATCCAAGTTACATTAGAATGAGGCATCCGGATGTCAGGCGTTTCTTCTTCATTTTACACAACCTCTCTTTCCTCTGGTCAGCATTTTTCTGCAGGTCCTGTGCTACTCTGCCATGCATGGAAATCTATGTCTGCTAAGTCACTACATTTTAAACGTGGATGGTATCTAGAGGGAGGAAAAGTGAAAATGTAAATACAATTACACTCAAATTCTTAGTTTTCATACATGTTAAAATACACCGATATTCTATTGCTGGCAAACATACAACTGTAGTTTATTGTTACATCTTTAGTTTGAATTCTCTAAACTCTTTTATTGTATAAAGGCCAGGATTCAAGATGTTTTCCTCCCAAAACACTGTGACGGTCTGTAGTAAACTGTTGATTGGCTACGAGTGAAATGTTGCCGATTACGTCATAACTCATTACGTAGGCGTCATATCTTAACAATCATTTCCTACTTTCCTGCCGTCTCCCAAAGAATAATATGTGTGTGTTATCGATATAGGAGAACAAAACGTTCGGTCTTAACAAATCTCAGGTAACAGATTGGTCCTCTAGCTCACCATAACAGATGTTTACCTTACTACCAGTCGACAAGTGCATATCAATATATAGTCGGATAACCTAATATGACGGAAACCTATTTCGATGGATTTAACTCCAGAGATGCAAACGGACGCGACCACTTTGAAATTTGGGGTATTAATTTTTAACACTGGCCCATCTATGTTAAGGTTTGCTCGTTCTCTTACATATTTTCAGTTTTGAAAATTAACTGGGATAGTTTTAATGAAAAGATGTTAGTTCCGTCAAAACCGGTAGTTCTCCATGATACAATTAATTTCATTATCTATTCAAAAGCTACTGAATTGTTGACCGCTCTACATCGCAATATTGACTTCCTGCTAGAAAAATGTTACCTAATGCAGTAGTTTATCATTCGATAATTCCTGTGTGTGTTCAGAAAGAGTCAGCATATATTTTATGTGATCAGCAACACACGTTTCATAACATTAGTCAAGGTCAGTATAAACTCTTTACAATAATGGAGTCCTATCAAGTGTATCCCAAGCCGGAATATCATTTACTATACTGCAATAACGAAATGTTATATTTATTGGTTGTTGACCGAATATTGAGGAATTTAGCCAGTCCGAGGTCTACACTGTCAACAGGACCGAGTTTGGTCTGCACAGTAAAATGACCTCGCATGCTCGGACTGTCTATTGTGCAGACTTCGGGTAGGCCTATAAATAACGTCCTTATGACGATCACGAACACAGAACCTTTTCAGTGACGTTTTCAGTAGATCATTGATAAACATCTGGCTATAAGGTAGCCTGTAAGTTCCGTGGCCCTCACAAGAAATTCAGTACACTACACAATCTCTAGCATAGTATAAGACCTGTAACAAATCATCATAAGAAGAATGGTGCCATTTTTAAATTGTAAGATGACGAATAAATGGATGTATAATTTCAGATTAAGCGTGAACTAGAATACTTACTCAGAAGGGAGAAACATGACTAATCTCTGGATCAATTTCATTTTGAAATTTTCACACAATATTTTGGCCAGCGTCACTCTTTTTAGTGATGTTATTTGATCTGTAATTAGAAATTGCTATATCATAACATGAATAATTTCAGATGAAAACCCGTAATCTAAACATTTAGCAGAGATTGTCGTATTTACGTTTTCTATATTTTCTTCTCTTCTCTGAATTTGATGAAATCTGTCTAGAAGTAAAGGATAAGGACTTTGGATTGGTCACCAGGAGAAAATAGAAAAAAATAGATCTAGGAAAAAAAATCCATGCTTTTATAAGCAGAAGCAGTATATAATACCAGATTTATTTTACAGCATAATTATGCTGTTTCAATATTCAAATTCCTGTTTATAAAAATTTGGAATAAATTATCTGAAGTGATGACATGTTCTATGATCATAAAACTGCCATAATACAGGCACTTTGTGTATTTATTTAAAACAAAAAGTGCTAGTATCTTAGATAAAAAGGGGGGGATAAAATACTCACGGTACGTATTTGATAGAGAAAGGGACACAACTCGTACAATAAGATTCCGACTTAAAATATACTTACGATATGTAAAGCCAGTAACAGGATCCCAATTCTCATACCAATATCGATCCCCTCTCCTTAGCTGGCGGAACTGTGCTCCGATGATACAGGCAAATGTTGGACCAACTTCCATTCCACTGTCGTGACTTTCGGACAGTCCTCCGGTAAATAAATCAATGTCACCAGGACTTCTGTAGAATAAACATACTTCTCTCAGAGAAAAAATCAAATTCAAATTAAACTGAATTCTGAAGTAATTTGTTTCATAACATCTCTTATAGCTAATTCTTCACAATGTTTGCAAAACTAATTTAGACATGTAAAGTACATACATGCATACATACACACACGCACACACACACATACATACATACATGCAATCATACATACATACATACATACATACATACATACATAAATACACACATACATACATACATACATACATACATAAACACACACTATGTATAAGTATGGACAGCATAGATATTTACAACAGGTATAATGTTCGAAGAAATAGATTACTTGTAAATGGTCCTTAGCTTTTCTATCACTGCAGGGTCATGGTCGATCAATTCGATGAACTTATTAGCTTCAGGAAGGTTGCACCATTTTCTCCATGTGTTGTATGAGGGAATACCATGGTCTCTGCCCCTCTGAATTGTTGTCGCAGCAAGGTCCATACTCACATTATTAAATAGAAACAGTAAGTTCCTAACACCAGGTACTAACTCTCTGTAAAATAAAACAAACGAGTATCACTTCATACATTGTATATTATTTAGATTTCTGGCATATTGAAATTATCGCATGCACGTGTAGTCTGTTTCAAATTATTCTAAGTTACTTTATCCTCGAAACTGGAACCGCCTCACACATGAGGCCATTTTTAACGTGTCACTTGGGTGCTTTTAACAGAGAGATACAACTGTATTTTGGAAGGTAGTCATAACTTTCGTGATTTTATTTTAATAATAGTAAACACTTGCACTGAAAGTGAAAGTCGGCATCCTAGTAAACCATGACAGCAAGCTTTGGTAAAAGAACATCCACCAGTTATGCATATTGTTAATAACTGAGTCACGTTAAATAGATAGATAGAATATTTACATACGTAAATAAAACGAACAACATATTACACAACTGTTCTTTTTTTTAACATTTTTAGGTTTTAAGAATGCAATAGAAAACATCAATCAATACCTCAATCCAAAGTAAGTATTTGTATGACAAACACCCCCTCATATGTCAATGGCGCTAAGTGCTGAACATGGATTATAACTGTTAGCCCCCATATGACACTCAATGTTGTCCCCATGCAAATTAAAAATATTCACTAGTGAGTGGTCAAATAACGGCACGACAACTCAAAAATACGAGAAGTGATGAAACAATTAAAGATAGGACTTTTTTTTTAGATGATCCAATTTTTTTTCAACGGAAAATGCTCTATTTAATGTAATAAACACTTTAACTGCTACTGCGGTTTTGTTATATTAGTTGGCAAAATAATATAAACACTCGCAAGACGTCGTTACAGTAATTCTTGCCGTCATTTTCTGGAACTCACTGTATCATTTTGCCAAGCAACGTAACAGGGCCGAAGTTATAATTACAGTGAAAGAGTCTATTGGTTTGGTCATACTATTTCTAATTACATATACATCTAAAATGAAAACTTTATATGAAATCCATTGCATACTAAAATATTAAGAAATAGCCATACCTATCTGATAGTGCTTTGGCATCATTTATCAACCATCGAGCCATCTGTTGCAATGCGTTCTCTCCGCTCTGGATAAAATGAGGTCTATGATATGTTTCTTGAATGTTCAGAGTGGACACTTTAGAATCCATTTTTGAGAGCACACCCTGTACGTTTGGCACTTGAGATTGGCCAAACCGGAAGGCTGCAGTACTAAATCCATTTGCGATTCCAGCATTTATTTTTTCGTCATATACTGTATAATCGTGTCCCAAACTCTGGATTGTTAATCCATGTGAGTGCATTCTTTCTTTGCCAAGAATTACAGGTAAGTATTCAGTATATGTTATATGTTGTATCAAAGCTGTCACGATTTTCCTGGATTCTTGGTAAAGTTTCTCATCCGACCATCCAGGATTATGACACTTAAGTTTCCTTGCAATACGATTGTGTTCACGAACAAATAAAGAGTGCATTGCTCCTAATGATGGAATTGTGTTGGACCTTTCATCCCCTGAAAAACAGAATATAACATGATGCTAATTTAGACTTTCTATTTGGATAGCAGATTCCATTTAGAATGCATGAATATTTTATTTGATGCTCAGATGCTGTGTTTAATCGTCTTAAAGATATATGCGTAATCATTATCGAACATGCATTGCCCTTATTTTGTTAATCACGTCTGTAGAAACATACTGGACGATCAGTAACACATATATTTGTAAATGCGTATCAGTTACTTCTAGACTAATATATGAATATGGTTACAAACTTTTTTTGAATCAGTAAACATACATTTTGCAAACGTATATGTCTTAATATAGAAGCTAAGTTACTTTATTACTATTTCAACCCTGTTACATTGAAAATTCCAATTTATGATGTTTCTGGAAAATCAACATCATTCTCCTACTTAATTTATCAATTTTAGAGTGAAAAATATGCAGATTATTTATATCTCGGTATAATTTGTGTGAGAAGGAATATTAAAATATTATACTGCTAGGCCGTTCATCAAACAGTGATTTCGACTTCGGATTACTCCGTTTACCAATCAAGATATAGGGCTTCGGGCGGGTGTGGCCGGTCGACAGGGGATCATTACTGTTCCTAGGCACCTGATCCCACCTCTTATGTGTCTTATTCCTTATAAGATATATGAGATTGATCATTGTTCGTTTCCTTTACCGTCCTATTTCATATTAGGGGATGAAAAAAGAGGTATGAATACATATACAAACGTCAGATAAATACCCTTCTATATCAAATGTTTTGTTGTTGTTGTTGTTGTTTTTATTCATTGTATCCATCATTTTACGCCATGGTCAATAATATATCAGTAACATCCTAACTTCCTGTATTTTTTACTTGATGACAGAGACCATGGCAACAATTAAACACTTACATGGCTGAAACAAAAACCTCACTCGTAAACCCACAACGAAAGATACTGTGTAATCCTTTGTCTAAAAGGCAATATAAAAGTAAGTTGAAAACAGGAAAATCGGATATCTGAAAAATTCAGAGATGGGAGCAGGTGTTATGGAGGAGTAACCTGTCGACCTGTCGCACCCGCCGGGAGTACACAAAACAAATGAACCATATCGTCGTTGCAACCGGTGAAAACGGAACTGACAACGGCTACCGAATGCATAATACAACATTTAAGTAAAGTGGCAATTATCTCAATTTAAACGCATGTTCGTTCGTGATTTTAGGTGTGACTTTATTGTTATTCAGGTACGAAGGCAAATATTTATATAGAATATGATTTGATTTTTAATGTTATTTAAGATACATTCTCAAATACCTTTATTCATATACCCACATATGACCATACGATATTTTTGTATCATATTCACATTGTGTGCCATGTGTACACTAAATATTTCTTCTTTTTTTTAAAACAAATTGGAACCTGAAATTAGTCAGCCATTAAGAACCTTAAGGCAATATGAGCAGTAAGCTTTTTTAAGATAATTTGAAACCACTACATAATACACATGACGTAATTAGCCTCATATACCATGATATATGAACCGTAAGTTTAGTTTTTAGTCACCAAAGTAACAAACGTATTACAATACATAAAAAGTCGAGCGACCTCATGGTTAAACACTCGGATCACCTTTACCTCGCGCGTTCGATTCCTTCCGTCAACAAATCTGTGTGTGTTAAACGGGACCCGAAGGTTTCATGATCAACCTCGGCATAAAAAGTAAATGAAAAGACTACATCGCCGGGCTCATTATAAAATGGGTGAAATAGAAGATACCAAGGGGCATTCTTAATAGAAAAAGTCAACGACAGACAAAATCGTGACCAAAACAAAGGAGACAAATTTACAAACAGAAATACACAAATACATTTATGACTAAAAATAGTGTAACACAAATCCCACTAAAAACCGGGGGTGAGTTCAGGTGCTCCGGAAAGGTAAGCAACTCCTGCTCCACGCATATTCATATTCTTGAGTGAGACGTTAAACAACCATAAAACTATCGGTGACTACTTTCCTAGGTCTTGGTACGGGCGTGAATACATGTACAACAACAAAAAAACCGCTGATGTGTCCTATATGACCATGAAGCTGTCTGGCAGTTCGTGTTATTTATAATACTCGTATTGTCCGAGATCCAATGAAAATAGAATTATTCCAACATTTGTGTAGAGTATACATGTATGTATTAACTCGAACATAAAGGGAATTATAAAGTAAAAAAAATAAGCTAATTTTTATTTGGTGTTTGTCCGGTTCTATCTTTGATGCTTAGAGTCGATTCATTGGGTACATTTTGCAAGTTTATTGTATCAAGATTTCATTTGTACTTTCAACACCTAGTGATTTGTTTGTGATGAGATAAAAGTATTGCATAAAATCAGCGTGTAAAGTTGTATATGCCAAAGACAGCTCATATTGAACATAAGTATTTCATACCTGCTTTGTTACAGTAATCATAGCTTTTCTCTCTAAGACAGCACATACTATCGCCTCTGGGTAGCCAGTTCAGAACTGCTGATTTGAGGAAACCTGAAACCAAAGTTATGAAATTGACATCATTTGGTTTAGATAGAAATCTGTCAAATTCATTTCCACAGGGTAGGGTCCAATACACTCTCAACGTTCCTTATGTAATATTAAAAATTGCTGACAAGACTCAAACCATAGGTGCGAAGCTCTAATGTATCAGAAACAATGGCCTTATTACACAAGGAGATATTTCTTTCGTCAACCCAAGGGTCATTGCATGGCCACCCCTCTTTCTGGTTAGCACTTGGAGGGAGGTAATGATATCTCTATGGTATTCAATGTTCATTTATAATATTGCAGTGGGTCCTCGTTAATCCGGGCGCATTTTTTCCCATAGTAAATTGTCCAGATAAATGTAGCATCGGGATAACTAAACGAAAACCTCTAAAATGACCAATAAAAATTGAAAATTCTGTTCCGAGGACTTTTGTTCGGAAGATGAAGCATCCAGATTATTGGCGTCCGGATAAATGAAGCTCATTTATATGAATGAATTATAAACTCTTTGTTAAAAATTGGAATAAAATAGTTCTAATCATATTTTATCTATATTTTCTTTCTTCAATAGAAGTAAAACCCAGCTTTGAGTACAGGGCCTATCCTATATATTTCGAAAAGGTTTGTATGGTATTACACCACACTCGACAGTCTTTCAGTCACCCGTTGGTTGTCAGTTTTTAAATATGGTGATGAGTACCCGAGGAGAGACTCCTAGTCTTTGGCAAATTAGGGGGCAATTTTTTCTAACATACGCAACATAATTATGTTTCAGCGAGGCTGGAAAAAGCGTTGACTTGTAAGAAACGATATCGCGTAAAGCACGATGCTCCAACCGTTCAGCCTTTATTTTTCATTTTCTCATCATTATCACAAAAAAATGAACATAAAAAGTTTATTCACTGATCTCATATTTTATCCTAAGATATAGACAAAAAAAATCTCGACTCACAGAGAGCGCGTGAGAAAGAAGTGGAAAGCACTTCTGGATAGAGATGTTTCATGTTATGAATCTGAGATTTAATTTAATTAATTTCTTATTTTTGACGACTTAACACGAAACATAACACCTAATACAAACCATTGTGTTGATATCTTAGGTTCCTTGCCTCCTTCTCACTGGACCCATACACATTTGAAGCGTCAATGTATGATGTAACTTTGTTGATCTGTTGACGCTTTGCTGAGAAAAATAATTTAAAAAGATCAGGAATGTCATCGACCAGTGCAGCGAAATAGAATCAGCAAACATTGTGTTAAATGTATAAAAAAAACACAAAATCTTATTCTTTCTTCAAAAATTATTCAGAAAATTCTGTATCATATTACTACAAAAATGATTTTATATAGGCATATATTTTGGATCGGTCATGCACTCAGAAGGGGCCCTGACAGCATTTTAAAGCCCTCTTTTGGAAACCACAGGGGAAGTGTATAAGAGAGGGGTTGAAAGTCATTTGGCGGCAAACAGGTCGAAATAGGATATCCACAGTCCGGGGGATATCTTGCCAACGATCTTCCATGATACAGAAACCTTGTTGATCAGTGCTCGTGCACTAAAGGCGTCACGGGCACTCAGGAAAATTTCAAAATAATTAGGGCGTATTATAATTTCATCTAGACGTTACCTGAATTCATGAATCATAATCATCATATTCCTGTTTTACATTTTTTAATTTGCATGGTCTTCAGAGCATGAATTGGAAAGTGTCAGACTTTTCATAGACGAAGTTTGACTGAATGAAGAAGTAAAGGTAATGAACATTGATCAATTTCATGATTCCTATAAGAAATACAAAATAAAGAGTTGGGCAAACTACGGATCTCTGGACACATCAGCGGTGCGATCATGTGCCAAGGAGGAGTAAGCATTTCCTGTTGACCGGTCACATCCGCCGTGAATATAAAACATGTATGTACAGACCAAACGTATGCACCTTTGATTGAAAAAGCGAAACTTTTGTAGTTGTCTGAATCTTATGTTATCTTTCATTATGTAATATGAAAACACTAAGTACGTTAACAGAATAAAAACTGTTTAAAATTACAGAATTACGTGTAATTCCTTTCTTTTAATATTTTAGCTTTTGTTAGCCTTTATAGTGGAAATCTTGAGTGTTTTATCAATTTTTTCATTCAGCTTCAGTTGTTAACATGGTTAAAATACAGTGTAATTACGTCAGTTGAGGTTAGTTCAATAAACAATATTTTGTCATCTACTAACTCACATACAAAACATCCTGAACCAACCCCTGGTGCAGATCGTACCATGTTCATGCAACTGCTGGCAAAATGTGGGTCGTTCTTAGGTATTTCAATGGGAAAACATTCATCCCTAGAAAACACAGAATCATAATCCCTTTAGAATGATAAAAATTAATTCAATATTCAAAATTTTCTGTACTTCAAAAACAACGTTTTGTATGTATATAAACTTTAAACCCTCAATTTTGACGGAACTTTATTTTTGATCAATGGTTTACCTGGTTTTCAATATCCATATATGGGTCAAAAAGGTATTAACCCTTGTAAAACCGTGCTTTTTAATGTAAGGTTGGGAATTCAGCCATACTTTTATGTTCGCATATAAGAGCTCCGCGCAGTACCAATAATAAACTTAACGTTAATTAAGTTAGATTAACAGTAAAACATTACCTGTGTTTGTCTTTTCCACAACACTGTAATAAACTGCCGTTTTCATCTGAATTAAAAAAAAATTAACGGAATAGTTACAAGTATGAAAGAAAACATTAATGGATAAAAAAAATTACATCATAATTTATTTAACTGAACAGAGAGCAATGGTGAAATTAAAACAGAGAGGAGACGTAAAACACTTATATGTGTGTCGAGATAGACAGGAATGATTTAGATATTTCCTTGTATCGCCCTATAATAAAATGTCACTTATATCGTGGTCTGTATTACATGTACTAGTTATTCAGTTATAAACACTCAAGAAATTTGTCACCAGCAGATGAACGCTATGTTAGATCGACCATGTAGTACCTGAAAATTTAAGCAGAGGGCGATTGTACATAAATCAGTTTTTACTGTATACAGCGTTATTTTCGCCACGTGTTATTTCGCCCTAATGAATTTGCGAACAGTTTCGCCCCAATTTAAATTCGCCCAACCTCGTCAAAATTCCTATTCCAGGAAGATAACTTTTGTGAATTCGCCCAGTTTTGAATTCGCCCACTGACAATGAGAGCGAAAGGGGCGAAAATAAAACAGGGGCAAACATTTCCCTGTATACAGTATTTTGATTTCCAAGTTCCCACTCTTGAGTTCGCATTTTATCTTTCAAGATTTGTTAGGTACAATTGTTAAAAATCGAAATCTCATATCAAATTAAGTGTCGGCATAATAAAGATTCCCCTCTCAATTTCTCTAGTGCCATGCGTAGGCAATTTTTTTTTTATTGTTGGACGTTATGCAGCAGCAAACAACATATTTTGAAGTAAATTGAAGACAGTTGAATCCATTTAAATTGAACCCTGATTTATTGGAATTCCACTTAACTTGAGGTGATTTTACTTTCCAGACCAAGCAACGTTATTGCTAGTTTAACCCAAGTGATTTCGTATTAAGTTATCGGTTTCAATTACTCATATCACTTATGTATCAAACAAGAACATTTGCGTGTTTCATCGCATAAGTACGAGTACTATGCTTAAAGAGTAATGTAACACCTTCGTCTGCTGCTTTGGTGTCCATACTAACATTCAAAAATATCAATCTCTAATGATTCGAATGTCATCACCTTTCATTATTTTAGTCCTTATAAGCCTACTTTCTAATATACAATGCACACTTTATTGTCAATTCCTAAAAGAATAATCTATTCTCATTCCACTCATGTCTTTCAAGTAAGTGAGAAAATCTTTCTTCTTACTAATTTATTTCGGGAATATTTTCTAAAATCATTCCACACAGATCTTTAAGAATAATGCATACATACTTCTGATTGTTGGTGTTCCTGCAAGATCATACGCCAAAAACTGTCCCCATTGCATGACCATAACGGACAGGACGTTGTCCATCTTAGTTTCTTTTCCCTCCCTATGTATCACATTACTAATTTCTCTCGGACTTGCCAGTTTTTGCCCTCTTTTATCTAAAATCCTCGGTGTTTCGATTCCTATTAGTGAAATTAAATCAATTGAAAATAAGAACAGACAAATATATTCGATAGCAGGTTGGCACATATATATATATCATAACAGGGCATTTTTCATTCATATATCTACTTCATGAATATTCAACGAAAGAACTGATCGGGACAAATTAATATTGCATTTCTTTTTTCATACATTTTAATGAGAATAAAATCTACAAAGAGAAACAGTACTAAAATCAGTGTATTCCTTCATTGTAATACAGTATGCAAAATTTGTCATTTGCATACCTGTAAAATTTAATGCAGGTTGCATTAATTCTAATTATACTGACTTGATATAAGGTGTTCCTTCGTTTAGCTCTATCGCCTAAATACTACTCTTTTATTATACATGTACATTATCCTTATAAATCGGTTTTAAGGAAAGGAGCATTACTATCAATAATGTCTTGAAAATTAGATGTTATAGATAATAATCACACCTTTATTTGAAGCTAGAGATATTGCCATTTTTGTTCAGTACAGTTTAAATCAAGTTATAAACTTTGAACATCTAAATACATTAAAAACTATATAAACGGTACCCGGGGGCACAATGCATTGTTAAATTAACTTGAAGTTGGCCTTTAACTACAAGTTAAATTGCTTGTAGTTTGCTTACTACATGGTTTAACGCAGTTGCAGAACCGTAAAGTAAGTTAATTACGAGTTAATTCATAAAAATTTTATTTTAGAGTTACAGTAACCACAAATTTAACCATGAGTTGGTTCATGGTTAAATTTAACAACGTGCAAGTCTGTTGTGCAATCTTGGTACTGAAAGGTATTTACTGTGTTGTGATGATTGGAATTTTGTGATGTGAAATTAATTCGAATTGGTTCTATTCTAAATATGTGAATGTAAAAAATGTCTAATTTATGTTCGGTATTTAATGTTTTTTCCCGATGGACGTCAAATCATTACCATCTTGATAGGCTGGAGGTACATATCGCTTGTACACTTGGCCTGCCTTGCCCCAAGTAGGATGTAATAGGTTGTTGCAGGATCCGTCATAACTCCTAAAAGGCTCATTCCGCTTACAGCTGCCAGGTTTAATTCGAGATTTACAGGAAGTGAGTTGAAGTCGGGCTCGTAGTAACAACATGTAGCTTTTATCGGCTAGTATTTCTCGAGGCTTTTTCACACTCCTGAAATGCAAGTTTTCATTCAATAAAGAAAAAATGTATTTGATTTTCAAACAGCACAGGGAAATTACTATACATACGACACATATAGAGGTACAGAAAGATAGATAAGTTCTCTTCCTCAGAAAAAGATTATCAAATATATCATAAATCTAAAACATCCAAACAGTTTTCCGAAGACTTTGTGAAGGTACATTGGTCTAGTGACTGGAGATTTTAACATTCTAGCACGACAGACTTAAGTTTGATATAGATAGTATTTACAGTAAATATAGCCTGAACATATCACCATAGACAAGTTTAAGGACATCTTGAGCAAGAGGAAAATTTTGTTTTCTTTTCTCAAGTAAGGTGGTTTTTATTTACATATACATGTACAGTGAAAATTGTATATAACGACCTCGTTATGGACACGAGACAGTGGTCTTAATAGGGAGGAAGTCTTTATGTAGAGGTGGATTTGTTCACAAATACTATTATTAGGTACAGCACAGTTGTGACAAGGTGGTCTTTAAATACAAGTGATCGCTAGGGCAGGTTTATTGTATTTACAAATAGAAAGCAACTTCCCATTCCTCCTTTTACTTTGATTGATTAGTATCTATGCCAATAACAGGCGCTAGTAAAATGTTCATGTAATTAAGGAGAAATTTTCTTTCTTTTTTCTATCAAAAATCAGAATTATACTAGATAACATGTAGTTGTTGAAGCAATGAAACTTAAAATATGCAAACTTACTCTCGTGCGATTTCCCGGATGACGTCACGAATCAAGTTGTAGGTGTGCATCTGCTTCTGTACACTATTGATATCCCGGGGATGTGCATACAATTCATGAAAATTAGAGGGGAAGTTATCCACGAGCTTATCTATAGTTGAAAAGAAACATTTAACAAAACATATTAAAATGACATCGTTTATCAAAATCGAAATAATTTTTTTAATTCAAGAATTCCTTAAATGTAAAGAATTATCAAAGGTCTATTTCTAATATGGAAGTAGCTCTCATGTAGTGCTGTTTTAAGAGAAAACGCTCCTCGTGAGTCGAAAACGAAGGAACAATAAACGTTTCTAGTCTTTTCCCATATTATCGCTGATTCTATATTATCACGACAATCGCTTTTCAATGGCACTACAGCTTTCAATTTTAGTAGGTTTACTGTCTATCTATCACTCCTCCTTCGATCTACACCACCGAGGTAGAAGTTGTAGGCCTTAAGGGTGAATACTGTTTGATCAAAATTGAATTTTTACTTTTATTTTGCATGGTTACTACCGCGGTAGTACGAACCACCAATATATCTACCTAGACAACATTGTACAGGGTGGTTATCAAGGGAAAATATCAAAATTGGTACAATTGATTACGAGTCAAACTTTTGCTCCTAAAATTGCAAATCATATTTCAAAATTACATGTGCAGGCCTTTCTATGCCTTTTGTTGTCAATGCCACGTCATCAAGCAAAAATGAAGAACGGGAAAACTTTATCAAAGATGTTACGTGTGGGTAATTTTTTCGGTTTGGTAGGCCTACAGTGCCAGTTGTCAGATACAGTCGTCCGTTGCCAAGTATATTACACCGACTAGGCAACATAGATATAAGAGGATTGCACGTGTTGTTCTGAAAGAAGAATATTAAAAGCAACAAGATGCATGTAACTATGTTACATCATTTGAATACGGAATTACAAAAGAGACGAAAGTAAAGGCGAGAAAAAGGAGTGGATATGGAAAGAGCAGGATATTGACAAATCATCTTCAAAAGTTCCAGAATATTTGTACTTTATGATAGGACGCAAATTAACAATCAGTAAAAACTCAATTTCATTTCTACAGAAACTCAATGAATTAATAAGCAGGTGTTCAACTTCTCTGTGGGGTATCTCTGTTGTCCTAGATACTACTGAAACTATTCATTTGTCAATTTTTTTATCTTTATAAAAACATTTATGAGTAAAAACGATTCAAAACTATTTTAAAGGATACCATTATAGCTTGATATACTAGTTTAGTTCAGAGCCAAGGGGGATATTTAACTGCAGTCGCATGGTTTCATGATTAAAAACATACCAACGTATTTAATTTTGGGGGTTTCCATCTGTTTAATGTATAGCATCATATTGAGTGCAGTATTATATGCTAGTACGCTTATTGTTCATTTCGTCCAATGCAAGATAGGATTCTTGTATTAAAAAAACTTCGTGAGATGTGACTCCTCAAACGAAGTTAACAATGTTTCATCAGCGGACATTAAGGGATATTAAAGGGTAGGAAAATTATCAATCATAAGTCAATCCATATGAGATAGAGATTGTTCCCTATTGTGGTTTCCATGGCTGAGTGGTTAGCGTGCTTGCCTTCTGATTGTGAGGTAGTGGGTTCGAACCCGCGCCGATTGGCTTTCGGTAAGAGAGTAAAAACCGAGATCAGTTGAGGGGTAAAAAGTTCTCACTACTCAATGGCAATAAGTGCACAGGGAATGCAAAACACATGGAAGTCTCCATAGAAGTGGAATATTGGACATTTAACAAGGAATGTTTCCCCACTAGAATTGATTTCTCCACAAAAGGCTTGCACAGCCTTGTTCATGAGAAAACTAGGGGATTTCCCTTTACTTTATAGATACTTATGAAATTTTCTTATTAACAATGTAAGTTAGTATATACATATGTCATCCTCGGAATTAATATTTCCTCATACCTTTCTTTTGATAAATCGGCCAGCTCTGAACATACTTCAACTTTTCATGAACAACTTTTGCCTTCTTCAGCTGCCTCCGAAGTTTGGATGATGTGCTCTGTATCTCAAACAGGAGGGCAAATGCAAAGTACAGCTGAATGCGAATAAGCCTCATCTTCGTTCTAAACAAAATACGAATGTTGATAAATCAGTCCAGCATTCAAAGCAAAATTGAAAAAGAGTACCGTACCATGAAGTATTCAAAACAAGAAGCTTAGAATAACAACTATGTCAATGTGAAGAATTACGAATCCAAAACGAGATGCGACCAGGTGTCCGGATGGAATTAGCCTCTTGTTACCATCCGTCCTTTTGCGGTTTGTTAAAGGTTAAAATCTGTGAAAAGAATACGGTTTTCAAAGTATATGAATTTAGATTTCAAACCGATTGAGGGCTTTTTTCATTTTTTTATGCTGTGTTTAATGTAATTTTCTCCAAACTGTAAGAAAAACTACTCAGAAATGATTTGCGTATTTTTTTTTAATATACTCGAAAATGTCGGCCTTTCAGTCTATTCTGTGAGTGATTGAGTCTTTTCATCATAATTAATATCATGTATGTATTATTATGCATCATAATTAATATCATTCATGTACCATTTTTGAAAATAATGTTTCAATTTAAAAATTCAACTACGTATTGTATTTACAAATTTTCATGATGCGGAAAAAAACTTCACAAACCACACATCGAATAAACATGATCTTTGTTCATTTTTACATATGTATTTTTGCATTAATCATAGATGCAATATTCAAAGATAAGTAAATGTGAATAACTATTTTAAAATTATGCAAAAAAGATCAGGACAATCCTTTTTTATACTAAAGTTGTCATGTAATGTCTAGCTCATTTGTCATGCAATCGTTTGTCGGTTAGTGCATGCCACTCAAATAAATTGTGTGTTAAAAGGCAATGATAAATGTAGCTTTCAACACGTTGTCGTTTCGCGCATAAATATAATATCATGTCCATTGGTAAACATGTTTTCTAATGATCTTGCGAAATGCATTCATAAAATAGTACTTCATTTTAATAAGAGAAATATGTTATGTCTTAAAATATATATATACACAGAGCTTTTCAAAGAAAGATATAAAAAATGAAATAATATTGCAACTCGAGATGATTCATTCAGGAAATTGATTCAATCATACTGTTATTTTATTTTTCAAATCACGAATTTCAAATTGATTAAAAAAAAATTCATTCCAACTAATAGATAACCACAAAATTCAAAAAACGCAATTGATTTGAAGTTTACACGATTACTTTAGATGTACATAAAGAGGTTGTTGACTTTATCTGACACTATTTGATTTATACAACTCAAACGGTCAAGATCTTGTCTCATTATCGTTAACCGCCACACTCATTATGAATATAGTGGCTCCAACATTTATCAAATGCAAATTGGATGTTTGGTTCTCTTACATTAGTTTAGTGAAAAACAATGTCTGTTATTAAACGTTCACATACGTCATATCTCCTTGATCGTAGATTTTTTTAAATCCTAATTTTTCGAAGGGGTTACGAAAAGTATATTGTCGCGCTCAAAGGAGAATCGTTTTCCAATTCTAATGAAAATTTTCGAAATAATCGACTGTTAGACTTTTAAATCACCCAAAGAGTTTCATAGCAAGGTCATCAGTTGATCGTCCATGACCTCGTTGTCAAATTGTGCGGTAGGGAGGCCTCGAGTTCGAATCTTGGTCGCCGACATAGTTAGCATTTAGTAACTTTTAAATCATTTACATGATGTCGCGTTTAAACAGGTCTCTTTAACTCATTGAGAGTAATATTTTGCCATTTCAGCGTTTATTGATTTGATGTGTGAAATTCACTCGCGGACTAATATTTCAAAGACGAATCCGTATGATGAATACATTTAAATATGTAGAATCTTAGAATTTTTTTCTTTCTCTCCTTATCAATATCATTTCCTGTGTCTTGAGGGACGGGCCATTGATTGTAATAACCAAATAGACTCTCCGATTCATTGACTACACTTGGTGGTTAACCCTATTACTTTATGAAATATCAATGAAAAATAAATTAAGAACAAAACCTGTACTTTTCTTGCGATGCGAGAGTCATTGAATTTGAGTTAATTACAAAATTTCTGTCTTCAAAACCTGAAAGATATGTTTATAGCATGCCAATACGCTGTCTCGAGAAACTGATCAAAACTGCTTTCCTTTAGAAAGAAAAAATACATTTTGCATTATACAAATAAAAAAAATTTAAAAAAAAACAGATCAAAACTGCTTTCCTTTAGAAAGAAAAAAAACATTATACAAATAAAAAAGTTTACACTCAATCTGCGTTTGATAGAAAAAGAATTCCAAATCCTTTTTCTAGAATGTAGTCACAGAAAATAATTTCGTGCATCGCCAGTGCATGATATATTTCCTGCGATAGCATAAACCCCCATTTAAGGAAAACAAAATTGTGTTTAATGAAAAATATCGATCGAACATTTTTTTTTTCAAAAATACTTATTGAATGTAATGGCTGAACAGAAAAAGAATAAGAACTACAAGAAGAAAAAAGAAGAAGAAGAATATTTAGCATAACAATAGGGTCCGATCTTTTGATCTGATTAAACCTATAAGTAAAGTAAGTAAAGATCCACAGTTATAATTTCAATTGAAAATAAATGTAGTGTCTATATATATTCTTTCGTTATTTCCCCTTTTGTGATTATTATGTTGTAAATTATAGTCCAATATATCATTACATATATAATATTTATCACAATGTGAAAGATGTAACAAAAAATAATAGCATATACATAACAGTATCTATCACAACCGTATTTGAGTGTTGATCGTAGGACCACTAGGTCTTGGGTTCAAGTCTACGCAGATGCGTGGTTAGATTTCCTTTCAGATAAGACATAATTGATAGGTTTAAATGTAAAAAATTGTACTATAAGCACTCCTCGTCATAAAGGATGTAATTTTTAGCACTGTTAAAATATTTGAAAGGGTGCATAACACTAGGGCCGTACGAATATGGAATATGTAACGTTGTCTTCTCAAATTAACGCGTGTGTAAACGGAGTGTTAGGATTTCAAGATATCAGCGATACGTTTCACACTGATACTGATTTCAGATCGTTTTCAGATGTCGCTTGCGACAAAATTTTATTTTAATCGACAGAAATAAACATTTTTACACGATTAAGATTGTTTTTAATATTTAAGTGTTTGTGTTTACTGAAGTAGTTTTCCAGATTTTAAAGATTTTTGTTATTGAAAATACCTGTGTCGTATTGTACATTAATTTTGGGTTTTTTCATGACTGTGTGGCTGAAAAAAACATTGACGATAAAACTTACAGCAACAACTTAATTCGAGAATTTTCTAGTTTAAGCTCGATTTTGAAGTAATCATGTATTTTCAGCAGAAGTGTTATTAGGCATATGTCCTTTTCTGAACATATGTTTTAAATCAACTCTTATGAGCTATCGTAAAATTACAAAGGTAATAATGAAAGTTTGGTAATTTGATGAACCATAAACTAATCAATAACAAATTCCTAAAAGTGGAATATATAAAAATCTAATATATACAAAACCATCTCCCATAATTTCATTAAGGGCAGCATCTCACATAATGATTATCTCGTATAGAAGAATATCTAAGCTACGAGACAACCTCACATAATAGACATCTCACATAATAAGCATCTTACATGAAAGGCATCTCACATAATAGGCATCTCGTACAAAAAACATCTCGCGTAATAGGTATCTTACATAATTGACATCTCACATAATAGACATCTCACGTACAAGACATCTTACATAATGATTATCTAGTATAAAAGAATATATCAGCTACGATACCACCTCATATAACAGACATCTCACAAAATAGGCATCTAGCATAATAGGCATCTCACATAATAGACATCTCATATAACAGATATCTCACAAAATAGGCATCTTACATAATAGGCATCTCACATAATAGACATCTCACATAATAGGCACCTTACATAATATACATCTCACATAATAGGCATCTCACATAATAGGCATCTCGCATAAAAGTTATCTTACAAAAAAGACACTTTGCATAATAAATATCTCAAATATATAGATATCTCATCTGTCGTCGGGGAACACTACACATTGATTATTGTTATAAATCGCTTCAAAATAACAAATCTGACTGTGCCTTAAACGCAAGCCCACATTAGCCATAATCAGTGTTTAACTTCCTGATAATGGATGATACAAAAAAGAATGATTTTTGCCAATCAAGGTTTAAATGAATCCGAAATTTCTCAGAAACACTGTTTTTCTTCTGTAACTGGTTGTACAAAACTGCATTTTTTATAGTCCTTTGTGGATATTAGCATTTCTTCACTTCTTCATTACTCATGTTTATCTTTTATCATGTCAATTTGCAAGTACTTCCATTTTGCCATTTTGCATGCTTGTCTCTGTTTAACTCTAATTTCACGGGTAAATATACCAATCTGACTATGTTTTGGATCATGTAGTCTTTTTTCACCCAATTGTAAGGGTTTAAGGGTATATTCAAATAATGCCAGTATTCCTTTTTCTTTACTTTGATATTTCAGTCACGTCTAGGTCATATAACAGTAAAACGCTCTGATGGGCAATATTCTTGTTTCATAATTTTCCACTTATCATCCCTTTGATATAAATAATTTAACCTGTTTCAAGGGACTGCCTAATGAAAGATGCAAATACATGTATGGCCACTTAAGACATGTGATCTCTTAATTCAGATAATTTATGTACAGTTAGGGAAACAAATATGTAGGTTACACAAGACATGTATGTGTTTAGATAAGTTGGTCGCTAACGCAACCTAGATTGTATGTATATAGTTTTTTTATTATTTTTTTATTCATTCAATTGTTGTTGTTGTTGTTGTTGTTGTTGTTGTTGCGTTGTTGTTTAACGTCTCACTCA
>JACSZP010003603.1:0-28536 GCA_016161895.1 Pinna nobilis | reverse complement strand
TGAGACGTTAAACAACAATACCATACCAATTATGGTCATGAGAAGTAAAGGCACCCTAATTTGCCGATACCTACTGTGATAACGGGACTCGGCTTTGACTGCTTATCACTAAACCACATTTGATTGAGTAAAAGTGAAATTGTTTAGAATGCCCTCATTTTTATCATTCACTCATCCTTAACTGTCTCGATGAATACATTCCGAATAAAATTTGAATTTCATAAGTTGTAGCATCTGCATTTTCTCATCACTTATTTCTGGTCAAATTCATTTCTTTTGCGTCAAAATCATTGTACCAGCAGAACGATCAGGGGAGAGAGAGAGAGAGAGAGAGAGAGAGAGAGAGAGAGAGAGAGAGTCCCTGTCTTTCGGATAAGACGGTAAAAACTGATGCCCCGTCCGCACGTTAAAGAATCATTCCTGCTCTACGGGCATACATGTCGAACATAAGAAATTGTCGACCTTCACCTGCTCACGGTGACGTCTTCAAATCAGAGAAAAATTCTTGAGTAGAAGTTAATCAACAATACAAGAAACCAGAATTTCATCTTGTTTCCTCGCATGGATTTGTATAATGGTAATCTGGAAAGCAGGGAATTCATTCTACTTATAACATTTTCTGTCTTAAAGTAAGAATACAACTGTAGCTTTGTTTTGTAGGCAGTGTCAGTGATTTGTTATTGTCAGTTGTTCACTGTACTGCAATTGCACGAGTACATCGTACTTATTGTAAAGCCATAAAATAACGTTGTTGTCTTAGGGTAAACAAAACTCAAACCAAAATATTCCAGTGGCAACGGCATGTTAGGTATACATATCTCAGTTGATATGATATTCTTGAGCATGCGTTTCCTATCAGGATTTTCTTGATATAGTGTTGCTGCTGACAAAGAAGTTACTCAAACAAGGGTCCCTTATGGAGAAATTGAAGACATCACTTCGGAATTTGTATAATCGCCATCATGACCTGATTGATTGATATGGTATATCTGTAAAATAGATGGTGATAGATATGTTCCTTTTGTCAGATACCTAATTCTGTCCTTTTTCTCGTTTATAACCATCACCGATTGTGACTTATTCCCGTATTCGACAATATGTGGCACAATGGGTGCCGCGCGCGGAGCAGGAGTCATTACCCTTCCGGAGCACATGAACTCGACCCTGTTTTTGGTGGGGTTCGTGTTATTCTACTTTTGGTTGTACACGTCTTGTTGTATCGATTGCTGTTTGTGTTATTGTCTCTTTCTGTTTTGGCCATGGTTTTGTATGAATTTTGCATTTCGATTGCCAATTGGTATCTTCAACTCTCACCATTTTTTTTTTTTAGACTTTATTAAAATCGCAAACCGTAATAATTCAAATTTTATCTTGATCAACGAATTTAAGAATTTAAAAGTGAAAACGGATTCATTTGAACTTGAGAAGACTGAAATTTAAACTTAGGGAATAGGTTTAATAAAAAATAAATGCAACACAAATGATGTAGGCAAATCAAAAGGCACCATTCATCTAATAAATCAATGTTATTTCGATCAAGGATAATAACACATCTTGTTTAATGTCAACATTTCGCGTTTTAGACGCTTTGTTTATCTTATTTGCGATGTTTCACAGGCAAGGATGTTGAATTACTTGTACTTACTAAAACTTTTTGAGTTTTTTTTAGTTGAATCGTCGCTTCTAATTCAAACGAGACTTCGTTTCTCGCATATTTCATTTGAACTTGACTTAAGACTCGCTGCGGCTGTACACGGTCAGCAGGGGAAAATTACTCATCCATGGCACCCGATCCCACCTCTCGATTCTCAGAGGTCCGTGTTTGTCCAATATTTAACAAATTGTTTAATATTTCCTCCTGGCTCTTTTGCAGATTACTACCTTGGCAGTTGTGTTATTCATATTATTTCTTAGTGTATCTCTTAATTATCACAATAAAAATTTCATCCAATATACATCTAATAAGGGGGGTCTCCGTGGCGGAGTGGTTAGAGTGTTCGCCTTCGAATGGAAGGATCCAGGGTTCAAATCCGCGCAGCGCCACTCAACGGCTGGCCATCCAAGTCTTTCGGATGAGACAGTAAAAACCGAGGTCCCTTGTCACATTAGGTGTTGGCACGTTAAAGAACCCTCCCTGCTCTACGGCCATAAGTAACGAGCATAGGCAAAATTTGTCCCCCTTCACCGTCAAACGGTGACGTCTCCATATGAGTGAAATATTCTTGAGTGGAACGTTAAATAAAATTACAACAACAACATTTAATAAGTAGTAATGTTTGTTAAAATCTGCATTTTTGTGCCTATTAAAAGACGCACTATTCGCTATATCATATGCTGTAATGAACCACTATGCCACCGAGAACTAACAAGAACATGTTTGAAGTAAAAAAAAGGTAAAGGTAACGAACAGTGATCGATCTCTAATTCCTATAAGGAATGCAAAATAAGGAGTTGGGCAAACACGGACCCCTGGGCACGCCAGAGGTGGGATCAGGTGCCAAGGAGGAGTAAACATTCTCTGTTGACCGGTCACACCCCACAGCCCTATATCTTGATCAGGTAAACGGAGTAATCTGTAGTCAAAATCAATGTGTAAAGAATGGTCTAACAACCGTTATGAAACATGTCTGACAGCATTCGACCTAATTGTACCGACCGTAGAATTTTCGAAAAGCTGACTTTTAGCAAGACTGTAGCTACATAAATATGGTAAGTTAACTGAAATAAAAACTCAGTCTCAACTTTATAATAGATAAATTTAACATTTGACTTCATTTTCATTTGGATTGATCTGTGAAATTCAGTCAGTAATATTGAAAAACATGCTGAGTATGGTACTCAAGATTTGAGTACGTGCCCAAATTGTCTCTGAACCACATTAATCATATACCGAAGGTTATTCATAATTTGATAGATATTTTAATTGTATGTTGTAAATACACCTACTGAAATACATTTTATTACTTGTATGAAATGTGTCAAAGATATTCAGTTAATGATACGATGCCAAGATTTCGTCTCCTCGTACAAATTGATGGAATTTTATTTCTCTCATCCCCAAATAATACATTTTATGCCCCGCCACAATTTGTCGAGGCATATTCATATACCCCCGTCCGTCCGTTTGTCCATGGGTCCGAGTAGAGCTACTTGGTTTGTCCAGCTTTCTCCTCTGTCTTGGAGATACAGCTTTGATATCTTGCAGGATATATTTCTATACATATTATAGAGATGGGCATGTCCAAAGGTTATAGATATATTGGGGCCGCCTAGTCTGAGGGGTTAGCCTGTTCGACTTCGAATCGATTGGTTCGGGATTCGAATCCGCACAGCGCATGCTGCGCTTGGCCGTCTTTGTCTTTCGGATGAGATAGTAAAAAAACCGAGGTTCCGTGTCACAGTATGTGTTGACACGTTAAGGAGTCCTCTCTGCTCTACGGTCGTAAGTGCCGAGCACAGACAAAATTTGTCGTCCTTCACCGGCACACGGTGACGTCTCCATATGATTGAAATATTATTGAGTGGGACGTTAAACAACAATACAACAACAACATTGATTATTTACTTATTTTGTGGATATGACGGCATTTGTACTTAGTCATATTCTCCGATTGGCTCAAAAGGAGAGAGTTGTTTGTTGGAAAGTCTCTTCCTGCAGCTTTAGAGTGTCAACTTTGATATTTTGTAGGATCATCATACACACAATGAATGTGTGAATGTGTGAAAGTCCAAAGGAGGGGGAGGGGGGGGTTATCATCTGTGTCTTACAATAAACATCTAGTTAAAATCATATATTCATGAATGTTCAACACTGTATATTCAGCGGACAAATTACGCCAAAAGCGGTAGCTTGTTCAGTATGTAGAGCGCTCGCAAACGCTCCCGAGTGCTCGCTTCTGAACAGCGGCGCACAAGTGCACTTTCTTACCTTCCTCGAAGGTAGTTTGCTTGGCTTTCCAAAATGGCGGCTTGTTCAAACACCGTCATGAAACTTGTAAATAATATACAATGGTGTCTAACCTGAACCTTCTGCACTTAATGTGTGTTCTGGTAAACTTGGATAGTAGGTTTAGGAGGTTTACATCAAAGAAACCGTTGTTTGTTGTCAATTGAACTGCTATTTTAAGTTCAGTTGATATTTGAATTAAAGAAAGTCAAAGTCGTTAATAATTGTGCGTTCCGACATGATCATAGCGACCAACCAACTTTGTGTGTAGAAGTATCCAGCTACAAATATTATACCTTGGGGGAAAGCAGAGACTTTCGCAAGTAAATTGACTAAATAAAATCTCCCATCACCATTAACTGAGACCAGAAGGGAGTCAGAGGTTAGCAACTTAATGATTGAATTGATCGTGCTCTAACCACTCCACTACTTCGCTATACAAAATAGCTCGTTAAATTAAGTGTTTATACAAATCTTAAGTCAAGCTACATGTATGTGACGACATTTGGTATAAAATACTGAAATGACGATGAACTAAAGTATCATCATTTTTTTTTATTGCAAATTGAATTCATTTTGATGCCCAAATCGATCTGCAAAACAATTCACAATTTTCTGGAATCGGCTGATTTTTTCATCTTTCTGAAAAAAAAAGAAATTCATGCAGTTCATTAACATGTGTAGTTACGTATTGCATTACAATTCATAGCTTGTAGATGTTGTATTGTTGTTAAATGTCATACACAAGAGTCTTTAACTCCCATGGAAACGTCAATAAATGCCATTTATAATTTTCAAATGTTTGCCTTATTTTCGGCGGCACTTACATCCAATCAGCAGTAAGTAATCTTTCCGTGCCGATTTCTACTTTTACAAAGGATGTCAGATTTTCCTGATTTGTCAAACCGACCTCTGCTGAGTTTCGGAGTCTTGACTTCTCGACCTGTTGTCGAAGAACCACGAACACGCTCAATTCGTTGCAGTAGAATCATTTAGTAAGAATTTGAAAAAAGGCATGCCCTTATGATGTCTCTTACTTTTGTTTGAAATTCATTTTTCTTGGAATTTAAAGGAAAACAAAGGTCTCTCAATCCCTGACAGTCAAAGTCCCATATCGTTGACAGACTAAATGGCTGTCTTTGTCTTTCGGACGAAACAGTGAAAACCGAGGTCACGTGCAACATTAGTTGTCGGCACGTTAAAGACCCTCGCCCTGCCTACCCTTCGGCCGTGCGGAGCACTGGCCATATTTGTTGACTTTCACCGGCACACGGTGACATCTCCATAAAATTGAAAGATTCTTGAGTGGTACAACAAAACGGCAACAATACGGCAACAACAACAGCAAAATAACTACAAATCTACCAACACATTGGACAAGGCATTTAAATGTTTCAGAGACTGTCACCTTGTTACAACGGAAAAATCCTGTTTTTCACAAAATAGCCGTAAAATTAATAAGTCTACCAGCAATATTTTGCTATTTTGTCGTAATTTGTTTGGGAAAAATGTCTCTTTTTTAATTTTTAAAATTATAAGAAATTGTATTCTATTGAATAATATCTAACTCTATCTATCTATCCGCTTAAAGATTCATTTAACCATTCTTAATCTTGATGTAAAGGAAAAATCTGGATGTTCTAACTATCGGAACTGACCATGGAACATGGAACAGATGTTTCATACATTTGCTGCTGTAAGAAGTACGTTCTAGCCACCTTAATATTTCATTTATCCAGATATTTTTTTTAGAGACGAGTGCCTCTCAATTAGTGAGACCCTACTGTATTTTCAGAGGATTCTTACGTTTAAAAGGTTATCCTTGTTCGTGCCGGACTAGGGTATGATCCTCTCAATGTACGGAAGGAAGATAGTGTTGAGCCGGGAAAGGATGCAGAAAAAAGAGATGAAGAAAATCTCCTTGGATAACGTCTGTAGGGTCTCAGGATGTTCCTGTATCTATACGGCCTGAGTGGACTGTAAATTCTGTGTCTCCGTGATGGGACATAGTCTAGGTATGACGTTCTACCGAGGGATAGGTATGGAGGGTAACTAGAGGCTGCACCATTCAGTCTGGAAAAATAATTTGTTCCAGTTCCACTGGAAATGAGGGGAGAGACACGTGACCCTATTTGATCGCCAGATGAGAAACTTCCCGACCGATCAAATAGTCCAGAATCAAAGAAAGAAACGGATCGACTTGAGGGACTTGCGGAAGGTAACCTGATCGAGTCAAATCTTCTTTCGATATTCGGGAAAGATGAAATTCCAGATGACGTCAGTGACACACCGCTATTATCTTGGATGTCTAGTCCATCTAAGTCGTTTGATTGAAGGTTAGATAAACTCGAGGAACTTAGAGATGACTCCAGAGGAAACGATGGAACACGTGACCCACTTCCAATACTTTGTAGGTCTAGTCCGGCAGTGCTGTCGAATTGAAAATTGGATGAACCCGTGCCAAACAGATCATCTAGTGATGACGAGCCACTTGCACTTAAGAAAGAAGGTTGAGAATGAGATATATCTGGACGGGGCAAGGAGAGATGATCAAAATGGTCTGAATTAGGTAGATTTAATTGTCCTTTACTCAGTATGTTTGAGGAACTAAACCGGTCCATTCTAGAATCATCCCCTGTCGAGTGCAGTGGAGGCCCGAAGTCTAGATCTGAATCAGGAAATCGGTTAGAAAGGCCATTGCCTAAATCAAAACTGCTTGATGTTGACGAAGAGAGGTCTAACGGATCATCAAAAATGCTATTTGAAAGGGTCGATAGGTGGGTATTTAAAACGTCATTGGAACCAAAATCAGAAGAGCGCCCTCGACCGGTTAGAGCATGTCCTAGGCCTATATTTGAGTGAGACAGTAGGTCTGATTGCTTTGCCTCGGAGATTAAGTCTGATTTCAGTGAGTGAGGCAATCCTCCTGAATGGTGTGCGACAGGGAATAAGCCTGATGTCGAGGAATGGGAAGAATGCGAATGGTGAGGCAATCTATCTACATGTCTTTCGAAAGGCAGTAAGTCTGATCCTGATCTAGAAGTATGTGTGTGAGGCAATCCATCTGTATGTATTGATCCAGGCAGTAAACCTGCGCTAGAAGACCTCGATGTAGACAAAAAAGAAGAATGGAAATCATTGTTATGTGTATCGTGTCCTGTTGAACCTCGTAAGTCAGGGGAACCCAGAGTTCCAAAGTCTGATTGAAATGATGACGAGTGAGATTCCAAGCCTTTTGTTGGGAATCCTGATAAAGGGTCACGGAAAGTCGTTCCTCCTAAAAATTGACCTGCATCTGAGTGTTGCTGTTTTTTCGCATTCGCTAGGACTTTCTTGAGTCTTAAGTTCAAATCATGCCCTAGCAAATTATTGTCAAATAAACTTGACCCATCACTGTGCTTATGAGAAGAATGAGAATGAGAGTGGGGCTCCATTCCCATGACTGAGAACACCAGACCCAATGTTCCGACCAGTACCAGCATTTTCGCTTATAGCTGAAAAATATAAAAACTCATATAAGGAACGGTATTCTTTTTTATCCGAACATTTATTGATTATACATATTCTTATGAAATACGCTAAAGGAAATTATGCCCCGTTTAGTTCGTAAGATTTCTTTTTTTTCAATTTGGTGATTGGAAAAAAAACTCAACAGCAAGCGAAACTTTATCTCGCCATTGTTCATGCAGATCTTTAATAGGCTATATCGGTAACTATGGCCTACCACTGTCTGCCAGAATGGTATCTATGGACTATAATGTACTATCTGCCAGAATGATACATATGGCCTACTTCTATTAGCTAGACTCCTAACTATGGCTTACTGCTATTAGCTAGATTGGTAACTATGGCCTACTACTATCAGCTAAATCGGTATCTACGGTTTACTACTACCGGGGCCGCCAAGGCCGAGTGGTTAGCGTGTTCATCTTAAAATCTAATGGTCCGGGGTTCGAATCCGCGCAGCGCCACGCTATCGTTGGCCGTCCCTGTCTTTCGGATTCAACAGTAAAAATCGAGGTCCTGTGTCACAGTAGGTGTTGGCAGGTGTAAGAACCCTCCCTGTTCTACGACCATAAGAGCCAAGCATAGGCAAACTTTCTCGCCCTTCACCGGCACACGGTGACGTCTCCATATGAGTGAAATATTCTTGAGTGGGACGTTAAACAACAATACAACACAACTACTACTATTAGCTAGACTGGTAACTATGGTCTTCAGTTACATGTATCAACTAGATTGGTAAATATGGCCTATGACTATCAGCTCGATTGATAACTATGGTCTACTACTATAAGCTGGTTTGATAACTACCGCCTAGTACATGTACTATCTTCCAGAATGATACCTATAGCCTATTGCTATCAGCCAGACAGATAGCTATGGCTTACTGGTATCGGCTCGATAGGCAACTATTGCCTACTACTATCATCTCGATTGATACCTATGGCCTATAACTATCAGTTAAATTCGTAACTATGGCCTAAAACTATCATTTCTATTCTCTTTCTGAATAGAATAGGTAAGTTGATGCAAATGATAAAAAAAATCAAAGGGTTATTAGTCTTTTAGACCCTATTGTTGTAAAACATTTGTCTCGCCTTCATGAAATATTTTTTTTGTATATAGAATGGTATTGTTGTTTAACGTCCCACTCAAGAATATTTCACCCATATGGAGACGTCATCGTGTGTCGGTGAAGGGCTACATATTTTGCCTATGCACGGCACTGCTGACCGTAGAGCAGGGAGGGTTCTTTAACATGCCAACACCTACTGTGACACTGGGACCTCGGTTTTTACTGTCTCATCCGAAAGACAGGGGCGGCCAACCGCAGCGTGGCACTGCGTGGATTCGAACTCCGGACCCTTCGATTCGAGGTCAAACACGTTAACGTCGCGGCCACGCCGGATGAATTGTTGTCTGCTCACTAAAGATTCTCAACTACTCTACGGTTAGTTTAGACATATTTTATTTCTTTACTAAAAATGTGAATTGGGCAAAACTTTCAAAGCATCACATGTCCCCATTAGCTTATTTTTCAATATTCCTGACTACCGATTTAAGACCAAAAGAGCATCCCCTAAACTGATTCGGTGACGTTTCCATATAAGTGAAAGATTCATGGACGAGGCGTAAAATAACAACAACAATAAAAGTTCCCGGTGATGTTTCCATCAGTGTATACCGATATCGTAACAGTCGCATGATTTCTCCTCAAACAAAATTTCAAAAATAAGAATTTCATCTAAGAATAAATCAAAAATCAGGATTTTGAAACAGTTTTGTCCTTAATTGCTTGAATATAAGGTAATAAAAAGCAAGCAATCTTTTAAACTACCGCAAAATTCTACATGTTTCAATATCTGAAGTATAAAGCATATCCACTTACCCTTTAACCGGTCAGTATTATCGTCAGAAAGTGAGCTTACGTTTTCTTCGACGCAGTATTTATACTTTAACTACCAAAAGCCATTTTTCTCATCCTTAAAAGGGCAAAGCCAACTGTTTCATTAGTTTGTGGTAGTGCGGAATTGCTATTGTTACTTAGAATAGAGTAACGCTTTATTTGGTGTTTGGCGACCCATGTCAAAGCTACAGCAGACAGATGATCTTCAATCTTCAAAACTGTCTATGGATCAATCAACTGAAAAGAAAAACAGCAAATAAACAGATATTAGCTTAATATTGTCATTTTTAGTGGTTTCATACCTTAAAACGAATCATAACAAGTTAGAGAAATTAAGAAACTTTCACTTTTTGGGATTCCCTCAAATCTTTTCTTTGCATCGTCGTTAATAGATTCAACGATACATTACAAAATTTGAATACAAAAATCATACCAGCTATTCCTCATCAATCGTTCTTAGTTTACTCACGTTTTCTTGTCCATATCATTGGACCTGAAAGGGCGGAATATCAACGAGAGAGAGAGAGAGAGAGAGAGAGAGAGAGAGAGAGAGAGAGGATTTGTTTGGACAACTTAAATTGTTAGTGTGACGTCAACGCACTCCAGCAAAAGACTTACAGTTTTTGGTTAGAGAGAGAGAGAGAGAGAGAGAGAGAGAGAGAGAGAGAGAGAGAGAGAAGATTTGTTTAGACAACTTAAATTGTTAGTGTGACGTCAACGCACTCCAGCAAAAGACCTTAAAGTTTTTGGTAAGTGCTCGGCACTGTCGCCCATTTGGTAATGAGATATTAATACTTTCTCCTATACTTGCCTGTAAAAGACAATGATCACTAATGGGATTAAAACCCCGTTTTCCCTACGGGTATGATATCACTTATGATTTAAAAATAAACGACTTGAACCTTGATTTGACCAAACCTACTTCGTTGTGGATTTGTATTGTAACGTTGAAAAGATTTTCATTGATGTTATTCCTCTTCCAGGGCTGTAGAATATCTACTGGCTGTTGAATTTGACTGGTTGTTGTTTTTCGGAAAAAAATAATTAAACACGAATACTTGTTATGATTAGGTAAATCTTATAACCTTGCTTATCTATAGTACATTCTGAAGTTTATAGCGGAAAGTGATATTACGAAATCAGGCTTATTACGAATTGAAAATTAAGTCCCTTAATGCACAAAAAGGTGTTCTTTTGCAGGTTTATAGCGAACCAACCGTAAACCATGATACGCTGAAAACAAAAGATGAGATATTCATTTGGTCATCATGTGTTTTACCCAAGAGGTCTAATATTCTCCAAAATTGTTTGTTGCTTCATGATTCTTGAACTTATTGATATAGAGAGTACACAACAAGTTGGGATTGATTATCATGTATATCCAACTCGAGTAAGTAAATTTTCAAAGTTTCAAAGCACGAGCTTTAGTGAAAATTAACTAACAAGAGTAGGATAAACATGATAATAAATCCAAATGAGTTGTGCAATTTGTTTCTACCATAACACTAGGTTATTTTGCAAATCAAAGTATTGAAAACGTGAAAAAAGAGTTTTCCTTCATTTTCAGCCATAATGTAAGTCCATTCAATGTATTGTGACGTCAAATATAATGACGTCAATTTACGCCGTCATAATTGAATTTCCTGATGTATCGGCAAATCAAAACGCTTGGAAGTGATTATCTACGTGTGGTTAATCGCTGTTATGGTAGAAACCATGGTATCTGTGCTTTCCATATTTTATTCCATCAATCACGGCTTCCCCCAAAGTATTGGCTACTTCCAATAAGCATACTGTAAATCCAGTAATATTCGCGAGAATTTTGTTATCGCGTAATTACGCTGGTGCACTTACTCACGAAAATAAAGTCCTTGCTAAATATACTAACCTGCTATTAACATGCATCAAACAACACAAACTACTAACTTAAACAAACACGCGCGGTTATATAGTACCGCGAATAATTATATGACCATTGATTCACTAAAATAAAGTTCCGCGAAAATTTCTGGATTTACAGTACTACTAACAAATCTGCCGCACAAAAGCAACTACATGTATGTTAAAAAGATGTTTCTGCATGACTATAAAATCATCTCTATGTGTCACTGGTTGAAAATTGTAGGTGTTATTCATTACAAGTATTAAATATTGAAAACACAAATGCGACAAGATGATGATGTATTATCTCTTCTTCTTTTCATTATCACAGAATTTTTTTACCTTGGGGAAGTTCATTTATGTGTCAATATGATAATGCGTGGATTCTAACTAGTGTACACCGGGAAATTAAGGGGACGATTCAAAATGTATGGAAAATACTCTTAACACTGGCTAGTAGATATCATTTATAAATCATCATTTTCACACACAGACAATGTTCTTTTAGCGGTCATGTACGAGAGTAAAACATAAATTTGCCAACATTATCTTGGTTGCTTAATGTTTCTGTTCAGCTAAAATTGTAATAATCACTAATAACTCAGATTTTACCAGGTGCAGAGATGGGGAAATATCATAACATCATTTTCATTTAAATGCCATGAACAATTACACAAGAAATCGCACAAAAACTATAAATCATTGCTAATATTTAGTTTACGAAGACATGGCTGTAATAATTTTTTACTAGCTTCTCTTCCTCTTCTATCTTTAGACTACATGACAGAAAAAGAAGAAATTTGCAGCACCTAATTCACAAAGATTATCAAACAAGTCGCTTTGGATTTGGAATGATCTTAATAATATCTTACGGGCAACTGTTCTTATTCCTTTTTCGGGTTTATATTGCGTTCTTATTTAAACTTTCAACTTTATATATCTAACAACGAAATCCAATGAATGTGTTTCGTTGACACCAAGATCGTTATACAAGGGTCCTTGCAGTGGGAGAAAACCGGAAAAATAAACACATCCGAGTTGGTGACCACCACCCGATGTTACATACTTCCCTTTCACAAACATGGAACATTTGCGACTAGTGTGACATGCTGGCAGGGGACGCCGACTCCTTCTGGACTCCGAAATCACAAGAAAAACTCAAGCTCAAACTCAGTACTCAGCTCAACAGTTTTCCCTTATTTATGAAGTAAATTTAAGTAAATTCAGAGTTAAATGCATTTTAACAAGTTCATTTACATCATACTAATAAGATATCTGTAACTTTTTTGTTTTTCTTCTCGGTATTTAATTAATCAGGTCCAAAAAGTGATTTGAGTATATACTCGAATTTTTAGTATCATACTCAATGTCTTTTTTTCAATAATTCTGGCTGCTGGCTGCTGATTTGATACACATTTTTTTCTGATATTTGAATGATATTATATTGATGCACATCTTTAAAAGTATTTTACACTTTATTTACCTGTAATTTGTTCAAAAATAAGGAAAAAAGGTTGAACTGAGTTTGGAGTTTGAGCTTGAGTTTTTCTGATGATTTCGGGACCATGTCCCATTGCATTAAGGATATGAAATTGTTTTCCACGCTGAGACCATTCTTATTCCTCAAAGTAGGATATAGATTTTCAAATACCCCCTGTTACTTGTGCAGTCCTATTTTATATCAAATCAGAGTCGCATTGGTGAAAAAAGGGAAGTAGAACATACCAAGGGACATTCAAAATTCAATAAATCAATAACAGACAATACCGTGGCCAGAACAAACTAGAGGCTCTGAACAGCCTGTAACGCTTGCCTAGCAAACCTAAGGCCAGCAGAGGTTGTTGAAAAATTCTTCAGTTTTGCGACTAATGAGGACTTCATGGACTAATAAGGCAAATTTTTCATTAAGCTTTTGAATATTTTTGCATATCTATGCAAACCTAATTTGCATAAATCTGTCAGAACTGACAAAAGTTCAATGATCATTAAAAACACGTAATAAATATTTAAAAGTTCATAAATTCAGTTCGACATACCAAATTCTGACTCGAAATATAGTAGTTTTATCCATTTGACTAAATTTCTTTTTTAGCAATGGCAGCAATCTTGGATGGTGGGTGGGGATGTCAAACACAATTTTGAAAGGGGATCATCTGAGGAATTATCAGGCAAAGTTTAATTGTTATTGGGCTTCTAGTTTCTCAAAAGAAGATTTTTGAATATTTTTCGTATATTTGATTCTAATTTGCATAAATATTGCAGAATTAGCAAAATTCAAATTGTATTTAAAAACCCGTAATATATTTAAAAGCTCATAAATTCAGCTCTACATACGAAAACTGAAGGCATTCTGACCTTAAAAAAGAAATTATAGCCACTTGAAATTTTTCAGACCACCTGAGGACTAACCAGGCAAAGTTTCATTTTTATTGGGCTTCTAAATTCTGAAAAGCAGATTTTTGAATATCTTTCGCATATCTATGCCTAATTTATATAAATAGGTCAGAATTAGCGAAAGTTCATTGATGTATATATTAAAGAGCTCATAACTGCAGCTCTTCATGCCAAATTTGAAGATATTCTGACTTTAAAGAAGATATAGCCATTGGAGGAAATTTCTATTTTTAGCAATGGCGGCCATCTTGTTCCGACATAATTTTGAAAGGTTATCACCCAAGGACCAATCAGACCAAGTTTGGCTCAAAATACCCAAGTGGTTTCAGAGAAGAAGATTTTTGTAACATAGTTAACGCCGACGACAACAACGACGATGATTACGACGACGTTGGACGCCATGTCATTCAGAATATTTATGCTTTTGTTTATTATTTAAGTTCATCTAGCCAATGTATATACATTAATATTCATGCTCAATGGCGATAATGTATTTCGGCTCGGAAAAATCTAGATCACGTTATTGTCTTTATTTCTGGTGGTATGGTATGGTATTGTTGTTTAACGTCCCACTCAAGAATATTTCACCCATATGGAGACGTCACTATGTGCCGGTGAAGGGCTACAAATTTTGCCTGTGCTCGGCACTGCTGGCCGTAGAGCAAGGAGGGTTCTTTAACGTGCCAACATTTTTGAAAACTCAACTCAAAACCATGGGAACATATAAAAAAGGTGTTCGAACCTATGCCTATGTTGGCACATTCACTTGTACCGTTGCATACTTTTAAGGTATTAGTGATTTGATATAAACGAACATTAAGTGCAGGTCAGCTTGGGTACCTCAGCAGATGTTAAGCGGATATACAAACTTAATTAGGCCTAAAACAAATTGATGAATCATAGTAAAAATCATAGACTCAAACAATACTGATTGCACTTCATCATTTTGTTTCTTTGGCAATAAAATTAAAATTAGTTGGAAAATACTTCCGCTTTCGTTGCCAATCTTCACATTGCTTAGCAGTAGAAACTGGTAGATACAAAAAAATCCTTTAGAAAAACGTCTTTGTCCTTTATGCTCTGTAGAGACTGAAGAAGAATTTCACTTTATTATGGTATGTTCACAAGTCAGCATCATTGTCCTTCTATCTCTGTCCTCGTGTTGCAACTGATTTCTAGTTGCTTGGGCCTCCCAACGCATCACTGGTCCGATCCCGTTTGGACTCTTTGTTTTTTTCTACGTTAAGATCGTTATTAGTCTAGACTTGTCATTATTTATTAGGGATCTTTGATTTTCGTAAATCCCTTTTGACTTATTCCACTTCTTCAATTTTAATTGGTACAGAGGCATCTTTTTTTCAGTACAAAGCCAATTGGCAATGAGCAGTGTGATTAGCTTCACACTGTTGGGCTATGGTTCAATTCCGACTTAAAAGTTTTTCATTCCTTGATAAAGAGTTATTATTTCTAGGTTCTATGAATACGGCGGTTTTGACATGTTGTCCCTTTGTAGAAAAAATATTCACATCTCAAAGATGTCAAATTTTATTCATTTCCACCCCCAAAATAACAATTTTTGGTCGTAGTAACGTTTATTAAAAAAAAAACCCCAGTCATATTTCCTTCCTTGCGCAACGCACAAAGTATGCCTCCAAAACAGAAGAGCTACAATTTCATAACTTCCGTATTGGTTTGTGTGATTAGTGTCCCGAAGGCATAAGAGAAGCCGGCGGTATAAACTGTGTTATGTTTTGGAAAACAGGGGTGCAAAACAAACAAATAAAATCCATAATCATTTGTCCATTATGCTCCGAAAGTAATTAGAGTTAGTTTGGTATAATCATTTGTTTGTCTGATTACGCATTGGTATATTTATCTGTATACATAATTCACTTTTTGTCATTTAATTTTCAAGGTTTGCAATCCGTTTATTCCATATGTTAAATTCAATTAACAATAAATAAAACGGCGGTTTTGAGATACGGTCTCTTTGTAAAACTCTTCAGCGTGGAGACGCGATTAGCTTGCGAAGTGTACAGGAAGGTGGGATTATTCTCTTTAGAAAAAAACGCGTGTACCTGTATATTAGTATTGTTTTCAGGATAAACCTCATTTAGACATTATCAAAAGAATATCCCTTGGTATTTACATCTAAAAATACATCGAATTTCTTTTTTTTTCGCCTCAAAATATGTTGTACCCTATGCTTACTTTGGAAAACAGTCCTTCCTTCTTTAATAAACAACGTCTAATCGCGCCTCCAAGAACAAGAGAGTTACAATCTCAAAACTCCCGTATTGAAACTTTTATATTGTCCGCTTTCTAAAATGGCATAGGTCATTCGTGACAATGTTTTAATCAGATTTTTCTTAGCTGATTGTAAAATTTCAAGATAAAGCATTACCATAGATATTGTAATCATGAGATAACTGGTCTGCCATTACTGCTCATGTGAGATAAATAGAATCTATCACCAGTTTGTACAGAGACAGAGAAATCTCACCCGATTGTCAAAGATTTGCAGTCCACGACGAGGCTTGCCGGGTCGTAGATGTTGCAAATCTTTGACACGAGGGTGAGATTTATGTTCCTGTACAACGTGGTGGTTGATTATTTTTCTCTCACCCTCAATGTGGAAATATGGAAAAGACAGCGCGAAAAGATGTACAAGTCAATCTGCTATCACAGAGTAATTGATCTTGAAAAAGTTTATCAGCATGTTGTGGTTATTGCCGGATTGGACTTATTCCAAAATTCTAAACATAGATGAGACGACGGGTGCCGCGCGTGGAGCAGAACTTGCTTACACTTCTGGAGCATCTGAACTCATCTCGTCTCTTTACTAAGGTTCGTGTTACTCTATTTTAGTCAGTCGCGTTTTGGTTTGGCCATGATGTTGTCTGTCGCTCGATTTTTAAATTTCTCTTTCCGGATACCTGGTCCCATCACATTGAGACCGCCATCGTCCTGGTCTTGTCAATTTTAGGATTTTGGTTTTTGGGGGTCCTTCGGTAGTTCTTCAAGTTTACATTTGTACGTTCTCTTGGCGTCTTCAAGTTTTTTTTTCTTTTCTTTTTTTAATTTTATTCCTTAATCTGTCAGTTATATAATTGGCACTGGTACTTAGAAATAGAGACACAGAACGTATAAGCAATGGTAGACAAATGCTAAAATAAACAATAGTGATGTAAGATATATCGTTAGATGACAATCCACCGTGGTTCAGCTTTTTATGCAAACTCATCTGATACCGATGACTCTAGACAACAAACCGAAATTACAAGCGCGTGTACAAAGTCACTCAATCGTCTACTAGTATCTCATTTAAACTATTAGTCCTGGTGTGTGGTCTGTCAGCTGTTGTTATGTGAAGTGTGATTTGAAACAAAAGTCTCCCGTACTCGAAAACACACCTACATATCTAAATCGTGAAAATTTCGCGGACCAGTACTTCCGGAAATGAGCAATTCCATATTTATTTACGAGAGCTTACTTGCGCGTTATTAAATACATGTATAATGGTATCATGTATATGTGACAGGTTATGAAATTTTAAATAATCGAATTTTATAAATGCAAGTGCGTATTTTTTTTTTACATTACGCCAAAACCAATCCGTCAAAAAAAAAGATTTTCAATCTACTTACTATCAGTACTTTAAGAATAAAAATGTCTCTTGAGGATAAAATTTGATTCTTTTGATTGCCATGATCGGTCCAACATATATAATTATATTTAGTGGTTGTAAATTTGCAGGGTTGAACTTTATGAGAAATACGATTTATCAATGGTTATTAGGTTATTAGATATGAAATTGGCCGCATCGGTGCCCGTCTTAAATGGTAAATTTGTGTAGTAGCTTTCTTCGCCGATAACTTGTCGTTTGAAGTAAATGTTATAGGTCTTTTGAATAGTATACTGATATTTTCATAGAGTGGAATGATTATCAGTCCAAGCAGAGCCTTTTTATAGATTTGAGATCCCTCGGGAGTATTCGTTGTCTTAGACTTAATGGTATATTGTAAATCCATAAATTTTCGCGGAACTTAATTTTGGCGAATCGGTAGCTATTGAATTGTTTGCGATACTTTATTTTCGATGGTACAAGTTACGTAAAACAGTTTATGCTGTATGGTAATGTTAATTTCAGGTTTGAATATTCAGCGAGAACTTTATTTTTGCAAGTAAGTGCTCTAGCGTAATTAGGCGAAAATAAAATTTTCGCGAATGAAATTGGATATACAGTACAGATTCATTTGTACGTACTTGATTTCTTCTTTTGCACGTTTACGTGTTTATATACTTGATTTGATCTTTAAATCTTTTACTTTGTTTCAGAGGGAGGGAAATCGGCTGTGAAAGATCGGCCTTTTAGTAATATGTTAATTGAGGATGACGTGTTTATGTAATAGACAGATTTGTTTCTACCTCTGATACCGTGATACATTATTGTCAAATATCAAGGAGAAAGACAATGAGCCGTAAAATGAATAATAGAAACATGCAAGATAAAGGCTACAGCAACGAGATGTATCACTTCATATTAAAACAGGGCTATCACAAAGACTGCTTGCTTGGTTGATTGTACTGTTGTTTAACATACCACTCAATGATAGTTCACTGATACGGAGACGCTTCCAGTTCCAGTCAAGCACAACAAACTTTGCCTATGCTCAGCGCTTAAAGCCATAGACCAGTGAGGGTATTTTAACGTGCCGACACCTACTGTGAAATGGTACCTCATATTTGGCTCTCTCATCCCGAGGACAGAGACAGCCAATCACAGCTTTCACTAAGAGTCTTGGTTTCAAGCATAAGAATCTTCAAAGCTCTTGTATAGAACATTGTTCACCATTTCCGAATTTTTCAGATACACGTAGATTATAAGTGAATCGACATTTGGTTCCAAATCTTAAGGCTTCTTTCTTATTTGGTTACACGTATAAAATGGATGGACAAAAAATGTTGATGTTTCAAAACCATACAACCAGACTAGCTTAACCAGTTACTCTATATGGTCTCGAAAGCAAGGTTCCGATTTATGTCATTATTAGTCTTTAGTAGCTTAGGGGCCTCCGTGACCGAGTTGTTAAAGTCATCGACTTCGAATCGGAGGGTCCGGGGTTCGAATCCGCGCAGCGCCACTCCGCAGTTGGTCGCCCCTGTCTTTCGGATGAGACAGTAAAAACCGAGGTCCCGTGTCACAGTAGGTGTTGGCACTTTAAAGAACCCCCTGCTCTAAGTGAGCCATAAGTTCCGAGCATAGGCAAAATTTGTCGCCCTTCACCGGCACAGGGTAACGTCTGCATATGAGTGAAATATTCTTGGGTGGGACGTTAAACAACAATACAACAACAACACTTAAGTACCTTGCGGAACATTGAGGTATGTGATGCAAGGGAATAGAAGATAACCACTCTATCCGTGTACCTGATCTCATGCATTTACAATGAAGGCGTCATAGATCCCATAGACCATTTCGTTTCTTAGGCTTTTGCTTTGATTGCCTTCTAAAACCAAAAGCGTCTTATTCAAATAACAGAGACGAGGGAAATGGATTAACTCACATGCAATTTAACTTTACACATAACAGTTTATATTTCATGGGTCCCCTTGGCCTAGCTGCAAGCGTGTTAGACTTCTGATTGTATTGTCCGGTTTTCAAGTCCAAGCCACATTGCAGTTGTATATCCCTGCCTTTCGGCTGAGAAGGTAAAGGCCGAGGTCCCATGTCACAGTAGGTGTTGGCACTTTGAAGAACCCTCCCTACTCTACGACCACAAATGTCGAGTAACGGCAAAATTTGTCTTTCTTCATCAGCACACGGTGACGTCTCCATATGAGTGAACTATTCTTGAGTGGGACGTTAAACAACAATAAACAAAAAATGTCTTAGGAATACGGCCTAAAATTAATTAATTTTGATGTGTATTCTGATAATCGAGTAATGCGTCCTATGACTACATAACAACGGCATGGAGTGTTGTCCATCACTTGAGAAATACAATTTGGAATGCGTTACGTGATTTGAGGAAATCGTTTTAGAATGCACTCTGCAATTTGAAAAATGTGTTCTTGGACCTTAGCTTCCATAAACCTACCCGTAAGCGTTACGGAATTTTTCGATAAATGTCTTATTAACAAAATGTTCGAAAATTACCGGTCTGGTAAACTTTGGGGAAAAACCTCCCTGTGAAAATTATTCTGTCGATTTTATGTATACGATGTAACATGATTCAATTTAAAAGTTCGTTGGCTCTGTAGTTGCAAAACTTCCTTTTTTAAAAAAGCCCCTGGAATACGCTCTCCGATTTGAATAGTATATTCTAGAAATACATTTCACAATATGAAATGTATAAGATAAACAGAAAACTATACCAATAGGTTAATAAAAGTCATTTAACACCCTTTTTAAAACATCAAGATGTAATACCTTAGTTGAGGAGGGGATCAATTTATGTGTTAGCTATACTCTTACGCCAATTTGTCATTGCTTCCGAGGTTTATACCTGCGGTACCGATTCGAAAGGTTAAAGAAGATGAATTACAATGAACAGCGAGGTGTATCGAAAGGTTCAGAAACCGGAAAATGATTGTGATAAATTACACACGAGTCTGAACACGTATACGGAAATGTCTAAAGAAGATGGATTCCAAAATTTACCTTCTGGGCTAGCAATGTTTGATCCCATTTGACAGATCCACGCAACCATGGTAACCGTTTGTTAATAATAATTTGTTTATTCATATATTCTTACAAAAAGGTACATCTCTCGTCAGGTGTTCAACCAAGTACCCATTCATTAAACACGTCCATCACTTGTTTTTGAATACGACACGTGATGAGTCACAATATAAGCTTGATAAGCCATTATTTCGGAACAAATTCGAAGGTCTTACAGATTTAGACTATTCTACCTACGGCAGCTGGAACAGAATTTATGCTGATTTTATGAAGGCATAAAGTTTACTACTACGTCAAACTCTTGACAATGTAGGAGGATTAATTTCCTGTTTGAATTAAGTAATATTACACATACAAAATGTATACCTTTTTAGGTACATTATGCAAATTATGAATTACCTAAGTAATGATTCCCATTGTCGATCCATTACGACAGTAGCGTGTTGACATTTGACATTGGTGAGGCATGAAAGCATTGCGCTTCCGAACGATGTAACTTTAGATGAATGTATTTAGTGTGTCAATGGTTTATGTGCTGATAATGCTGTAAAAGGAAACTACATGAAGTTAGTTAGATTAACTTATCGAGTAAAAGTTTACTAAAACCAAAACAATCTTGGTGATAATAAAAAAAGTAGCAGCAACATAAATATTAATGATGATGATTAATGTGACGTAGATGGCTGTGTTGATGACGAAGATAACGATGATGATGAAAATGTTTATGATGATAATATTGATAACCTTATAGTAATAGCCTTCATTACAATGATGGTTACATACATACATACATACATACATACTTACGTACTTACGTACCTACGTACGTAAATACATACATACATTAGTACTGTCCAATGATCCTAAGCGCCGAGCATAGGCCAAAGTTTTAAATCCCTTCTCTGGCATTCGATACTTTCTCCGTATGAATGGAAAACTTTTGAGTATGACTTAAAAGAGACGTATATAACACAGAGACTGGCAACGTCCTATCTATCTATTGATTTTTCACTCGCGACGAAAATTATGACCAGTACCTTTCATGTATTAAGGCATATGGATAAGTTATTTACCGAGATGTTCCGAACGCCCTTTTGAAAGATGAAACTTCTTTGCTTGCTCGTAATCAGTCAATCACGAGTTATTGAGTCCCTATATTTTCATCAAAATGTGTTTTTATACAACTGTAGTTAATGCTCAATTATTTGAAGCTAAATGGTAAAGTATTTCGCCCTTTACTTTTCTATAAAGCTAAAATAAAAGTCCGAGCCGAGTGTTAAAAATGGCGCCCTTTTGAAATATGACAGATTTCTATGCTTGCTGGTCAATCACGTTATAGTGAGCCCCTATATTTACAAAAAATGTGTTTTTATACAACTGTTAACAATGCAAAATTGTATGAAACTAATTGGTAAGGTATTTCGTCCTTTACTTTTCTGTAAAAGCCTGATCTCGTCTAGATAGTTGAGAACAATACAGGGCTTGTGATCACGCGAGAGTTCGATAGGCCGCTAGTCTGTGTTATATTTGTACGTCTCTGCTATAAACAAAAAAAAAAAAAACAACGACGGACAGGGGCATGAGCAATTTATTTAATAGGATGACAGTAAGTAGGTTCTTAAATTACTTTCACTTTACGAACAATTGCCTTGATTTTGAACAAAAGTTTTAATTTTCTCCCAAAACTACTTTTTTCATAATATGATGTATTAGAACTAAGTGCAATAATTTTACTCGAATAATACCCTTGGCCAAAGTCAACCAATCAGAGTATGTGAATTTAATTACGTCACACCATTTGCCTAGAGGATCCTAGTTTCAGACGTACTATGACTAACCAATAGCTAACAGCGACAGAGTAATACCATATTTTATTTTACGTTGTAAAACAATATCTGTTTTCTCAAGCGAATGCTTAAATGCGTATAAATTATGTAAATTTCATACCTTTCTTATACTTTGATATATCTGATATGTTTATTTTTGTGATCTCTTTATCGTACGGCAATTCGCCCATTGACAGAATTTGAACACATCAAAATGAATTTGAAATACGCCTAAATTTATAACAGTGATACAGAGTCAAATTTCTAAAAACTGCGTCATTGTCAAGCGATATAGAAATCTCGCTCTAGAAAAACGCTATATGTCTTCTAATAATATCCAAAAAGCTACTAAGTACTTGAAATAAACATTCTAACGCAGTTGTTAAAAATGATCTACTAGTCCTTAAGAACGTGTATTTTTAAAACCGCCAAAATCCTACAGATTCTTCAATGTTTCAAAATACGTATACATTTGTACATTTAACCAATATTTGTAAAATTAGAGGGTTATTATCAATGAATTTAGCCTATCCTCATGAAATATTTTCATGAATGCATTCAATTAGACTAGCTATCCCTTAGATATATTTTATAACAGACCCTTTTATCTATAACTGCGTCCTGTGATTTTGGTTGCAAAATGATACAGATACCCGCAAAAACATAGACGTCGTTATAGTAACTGATTGTTTCTTGACGTTATTTTCCGGGAAACTATCATTTTGCCGAGCAAAATCACAGGACCGCAGCTACAATTAGAGGGTATATTGGCATATTCAAAGCTGCATAAGTTATTATTGAATGATTGCATCATACTGAAACATTTGCATTCGATGAAGAAATGATCACTTACTTCATGACTAAAGTTCTAGAATATTAGTAAAAAATTGAAGATTTGAAAGTATGCCGTTTATGCGATATTACAACAATGTACATCATCTTGGAATATATCCAAAACCTATTTTTTGTGTTATATATATAAATCTTTTAATGTTAAAAAAAGGACCATTTTTCTTCAAATTTAACAAAATTTATGTTTGCATAACACAAACATTGAACCTTACTTTCGACTTTGATAGACTAGACAAGAAATACACGACTGTTTACTTTGGTTTAAGGCTAAGCAAACATAAAGTAAAACAATCCAGGAAGTCGTTATTTTTTCTTTTTATTTCTTTTGAACCCCGTTTCAGACTATTGAAATCAAATTTTCCATAATTAGCAAACGATGTCAATTGTATTTCTTAGAAAAAAAAGTCATATACATGATTTCTAAATTTGTTTACAACGTATTAGAAGATGATTTTCTTTGGAGCTTTGTTTCATATCTCAGTTTTTTCCTGTTTCTTCAAGATGGCAGACTGGCCCTCAAGGAATGGACACTCATCTAACAAGCCCGAACAGCAGCAACCCCATCCATTGGTGGTCAAGGTCATGAAACACATTCCCTTATTTTCTGCGCATGCTCCGTCCTCATCCTCGCACGTCATATCGTCATAGCTAGTCACTACACAATGGGAGTTGGCCAGTTTTATCAGCACCATCACCACTGCACATATCCCCAGCAATTTGAATAGCAGATAGGTACGCATGACAACCGGAATTGGAGCACAGGTTGGATCGATTGGTGCTGTGAAAAAAATAGAAGAAATATGAAAATTGCAGATACCATGGTAACAATCATCAGAAGAACCAGCGGGCAATATAAAAATTTGGTGAATATTTGACAAGCATGGACCTCTGAAAACCCAGAAGTATCCCTGCTGACCAGTTACACCTACCAAGAGTCCATCGTTAAATTAATAAAAATTAAGATGAATAGTTAATGCTAATTGTTTCACGTTTGATAAAATAAAACACTTTTGTTAATTTCCGTCATTTGTTTTATTGTCTTCCGAATTCAAACAACAATTTGTAGATGTGTATTGATTTATGTGAAGAAAAAACAACCTGTAGTTTTACCTTTTCTCTGCAAAGAAGTTATTGAAGTTGCAGTTGTGATTTTATGAAGCTAAAACGGGAAGAAGAGGATACCAAGGAATATTCAAAATTCAATAAATCAACGACTGACAATGCCGTGTCGTAAAAGAGAGAGAGAGAGAGAGAGAGAGAGAGAGAGAGAGAGAGCACTACAAACAGTAATACACAGTTACATTTATAACTTTAAAAAAGAGTAACAGGAACCCCCACTAAAAATTTGGGGTGAGTTCAGGTGCTTCGGAAGGGTAAGCAACTCCTGCTCCACGTGTGGCACCTGTCATGTCACCTATACCGGTATATTAAAAGAAATACTTGTATTGTCGTCAATCCACTTGATAAGGGCCGAGGGACCGAATATTTGTGGAACAACACTACAGTGTAATTCAATATTGCTTTTTCACATAAGCCAGCAATCTAAATTTTTGTTTGGTAGCACATTGCCTGTTTTTTTTATTTTCATCTAAATCATTAGGAATTATAGGTTGAAACTGGGGAAAAAAGACATAGTCTGCCATTGTTAACATAGACCAATATCGGCTATAGGCCTAAAGTTGGTAGTAAAGGGCCCTGGCATTACCAGGATATTTGACGCAGAGTCACTTTACTTAAGATTCAGAACTATGTGACACTACGCTGATCCGTACAAGACGAGTCTATTGCTCCGAAATCCATACTTTGACCCTTGTTAACGAAATATTGTTTGACCGCTATTTACGAAATAAAATTGACATTAGCCGTAACCTGGGGTTCCAGCATAGTTATCCATTGTATATAGTAGCTTATACGGCAGTACTATCTTTGACTAGTAGATCCTATTAGAAAGTTAGCCATTGATAGGTTGTAGGCCTGTTGTTGACTTTATTTTGTTTATATCGCCAGAACCAGGGCCTGGAGAGCTATTGACATACCCTTAAAAGCTTGGTATCGTCGTCCGTAGAAAAATCAGTTGAACAAGTACTTATTAAACAGCGCTGCGTCCGTTATAATTGCCCTTTAACCCTAAAGTAGACTATTGAGATATATATCTTTGGGTCTATGACACTTTCTGGTAAACAACAGGCCCAACGAGCCTTAACCATCAACTGAACAAACATGATTACAGGGACAATATGCCAATAAGATCTAGAAGTTCTGACAAGTTTCATCCTCTAAACTCGAAATAACAGTTGATAGTATTTTAGTAAAATAGTAGTTTCAGTCAGTAGAATTTGAAACTTGGCTATTGAGAAATAAATAGAGCCATTTGGTGACGACCGTCTTCGAAAATTTCAGTGTTGTGACTTGTGATCTTGACCTTTGATCCGACGACCTTGAAACTTTCTATGATGGTAGAACTCACAACTTTCTACAAATATGCAATATATAGCACATGTTGAAGTTCATGTATATTGAAATTATGTAGTTTCTGAGGTATTTGGCTTCGAAATTATCAAATTGCTGTGACCTTGGCCTTCAACCTGAAGACCTTGAAAACTTCCGCGATGGTACATGTCGTCGCTTTCTACAAAAATACAACAGTAACTGTATTGAAATTCCAATAAAAGGTAAATTTCAATTATCTGTGACCTTGACATTTGACCCCCCCCCCCCCCGATCCTTGAAGAGGTGACCAATGATAGAAATCATCGCTCTCTACCAATATTCAACGTAATTAGACCTATATATTGATATTTGGCTATTCTTGATTTTTTAAAATTTCAATGGCCACTGTTACCATCTACCATCCGACCCCATGACCTTGATTTTACTAAGCACTGTAGAACGCATTATTGCCTACAAATCTCTCAAATCATCTGCATTAATACACGTATTAAAAAAAAACTTTCCGAGATATTTTTGACTTATTCTTGAAACAAATTTCCATAAGGTAATATATCTACCCTATGGCACAAAGCGCGCCCTAGTGGCACATTTATTATGGACAGATTTGATTTTCATCAGCAAACTTTGTAGATATTGACATACGAATTAGGTACGGGTAGCTAAAATTTGAAAGAAATCTGATGACTGGTTCATAAGAGAATTATTTGCTCCTTTTGCCCCCCCCCCCCCCTCCCCTGCACTATGGAATCTAGCCCCTTTTGTTTGTAAACTCAATGCGGCTTCATATGAGGATACTTAAGAACTACCAAGTTTGGTTGAAATCGCACCAGTAGTTCTTGAGAAAAAATCGAAAACGTGAAAACACATGAACGACGAATGACAAAATACGAACGCTACTGGCAAAGGACCTCTTCTCGCCAAGTACCGATTCTCGCCACCTCCTTTTTTCTTTACCCCAACTTTATAGTTTAGGCATACTTTTGAAATTATTTGTTTTACTGGCCCAGAAATTAGAACGATGTTTTTCCTTTCAACTGGATGTACATGCATTATTATTCATTGAAAATACGCATATTTGCAAGATCCATAGTGCAGCAGCTAAAATCAGGTGGTCGGGGACCAGTATATTGCCTACTCAGTGTATTGTAGGCTGGTCTAGTCTCTAAGTCATAATTCGTGAGCCTTTGATGGGTCTTAAAATGCCATCGAGGCCACGTGTTGTTTTTCTTCGGTAAAAAAGAGAGAAAAACAGTTTCATCAATGCAGGAGATTTCTACAACCTGTATAATCAGTTTCTAGGTTAAATCTAATCATACTCACTTCCTCACGAGTGAGGACCGTCCTCTACGTCCTTTGTAAAAAAAAAACCGCTACAAAAACTTAGGTCCAGTAATACCCAACTTCCTGTTCACGCTTTCCAAGGGAGGTAAATCGAAGTTCCAAAGGGAAGTAACCGCTATGAAAATGCGTGTCATTACATTGTGAAGGGGAAGGACCTCATAGTACACATAATAGACACATGTTAGCAAAGTTAAAAAGGCTACAAATAAATGCGCTCATTGTTATTTTTGTGAATTACTGATTTTGTCAATTTTGACAGACTCAATTTTTTCAATTCCATAAGGAAAATATTAATCAATGGTCTACGCAAATAAATACATAAATAAATCTATGTCAAATTACCTTCATTAGCCTACTGGGTCTATTTCCCTCCTGTTAAAGAGCGTGCAAAATCATCACTTTTTGTGATATAACTGTAAATAAGACTCCGCCTTTTAAAACATGTCACTCTTTCACCAACCATTTTCAGTTTTGAAAATTAGTTGGGCAAGCGTTTATTTGTGAGTGTTGCATAATTAGTTAGGTAACCTATTTATGGGCCACAGTGTCCGAGTGATTAGCGTCTTCGACTTCGAATCTTTCAAAAATTCCTGGAGCCTACGTTTTCCTGGACCCTATCAGGGATCACTCATGTGCATAAGTGTTTTTGTTGTTGTCAAAATAAATAAAAACTCGCAAACTTCAGAGGGATACGCCCCTGGATCCCTCCCCTGTCTTATGACAACCAAGTATCAGCCATAATGCCTCAATGAAACCATTTACGCTCTACCCGGACCCCTACCCCCAGTTTGAAACAAAAAATTGATCCCAACTTTTTTTTTTTTGCTTCCTCCGCCACTATGTTACCGTATGCCTAATGGGCTATATCGGATGATGGATTTAGCCTATGTTTGGCACTTATGACCGTAGGACAGGGAGGGTTCTTTAACGTGTCGACATCTACTGTGACATAGGACCTAAGTTTTGACTGTATCATCGATAGGACAGTAAAAAAAACCCCAGCTGAGTCCGTAGCGGACTCATGGAATGCAGTGATGATTCTGTAAGCGCAGCTTCAGTGATTCAGTCTTTATAACATGTATACACCTGCCATGTTTAATGTTTGTATTTACCCCTATCTGAGCAAATTAAAAAAAAAAGATTTAATTCCGGATCCTTTAAACGAGTGAAAGATCTTTGATTATGAGTGACAACTGCATTTTTAATGTGGACTTCGGTTTATTCGTGAGAGTTATCCCTCTTCATAACCATTTTGTTATAGATGGCTTTCCATTGGCATTATTTGTGTCAACGTATATATTTTCCTGTATAAGTCAGCCCAATTCGATTGCATAGTATTAAAAAAAATCAAGAAAAAAAAATCATAATTTTGATCAAAAGTAGTTGTTTTAGATTAATGTAGACCTGAAATAAACATTAAACCCTCTAAACAAGTTTTTAAAACTATTTAAACCTAAGAATACTTCATTGAATTTGGCCGACTTATATGCAGGGAAATATACATGCTGACACATAAAATGGCTGCCAAAGGGATATAACTCTTGGAAAATACTGCTAATGGAAATCCATCTATTCCCGTTTGAAATACATGATGTGACTATTGTTGTTTGACTACAACACAATGGAAACTTGTTAAAAAAAACCGCATTACATAGGAGACCCCTCGCAGTCAGGAACATCTAAGCTCAGTCTGTCTATACTCTTCAAAGATATTTCAACCTCACTCAGGGCCGGCGGAACCGGCTTATTA